>JASVER010000030.1:4870482-5000000 GCA_030449065.1 Oceanodroma leucorhoa
CTCCTTTTTTCCCTGAGTCCCAGCAAAAGCTCCTTGTTGTTGCAAGGAATTCCAAAGTTTAAACATGTTGCATGGAACCACTATCTTGTTTTATTTTTTAAATAATAAAAAAAAGTTACTTTATTATTTTATTAGGTACTCACAGTATGTGAAAAATGGTGAGAAAATATTTCTGTCCATCTTCTGTGCCATCAAGGATTCTCTAAATCTGTGTCCCCTTAGGCTTTTTTCAAAGTTGAAGAATTTTATTCGTTTTATTACTAGTTATATGGAAATCAGTCCATACCTCAGGTTTTCTTCATAACCTTTCACTTACTGTATGCCTTCTCTAGCTCTGCCCCTCCCCGAGATAGGTACCACAGCTACCCACACCATTTAGGATATGAGCACACCAGGGACTTTATATGATGACCTAATGATGCTTTTCTGATTTGTTTTCTGTCTCTTCTGTAATAACGCTGAATCTTGTACATCTTCTCTTTGCTGCTGGGCGTTAAACAAGTGTTTTCAGAAAATATGCACAGGAATGCACAGATCTGTTCTGTGTCTGATTAATAGCTGGTTTGGACCAATTTTCATGGTGTATGTGTAATTAGCATTTTCCATGTGCGTTACTTTGTGCTACTGACACTTGATTTCCTTTGCTGCTGAGATTTTCATTTCCAGAGAAGCTTTAAAGTCAGCAGTGAAATCTCGTAGCAACTCTGTGAGCATGCGATAGTATCCCTAAGACAGGCTAAGTGCGCTGCCCAAGATGACAGAGTCATTTTCAGAAGCAGGAATAGAGCTCGGGGGTTCCTGTCTCTTGCTTTTGGCTGAGATATCATACTTTCTGCAACCAAGCATTAATCTACTCCTCAGGGCAAGCAGCTTTCTCAGAGGCATGTTTTGAGTTATTTAGGATAATCAAACCCACAGCCAGCTGCAGAGAGAGCTCATGATACCATGTGACTGCACAGCTGGTTTGTTCTTCATGCCTCCTGTTTCGTTCTGCCTGAAAGAGAGAGAGGCTTTATCTTCCTTTTTTTTTTTTTTAACCTCATTATAAAATGCCTCTAGAGGAGAAAGCAAGAAGGGGTGATACCTTAATCGCCTAAGCACATCTTTTTTTTTTTTTTTTTTTTCAAAGTGCCTGTTGGTGACATTCAAGATGAAAGGGTAGTAGAAGATCATTGTGTTGGGATACTGTATCTGCTAACCCTTGCTTTTTTCTTCTGGTTTTGATATTGTTCTCTCACTCCCAGGAGCCATTAATGAAATGGCCACTCATCCTGGCTATTATGAGGACCTAGTGGAGAAATCGATGGGGAAGTATAATCTTGCTACAGAAGAGATAGAGAGGGATCTGCACCGCTCCCTTCCGGAACACCCTGCGTTCCAGAATGAGATGGGTATTGCTGCTCTAAGGAGAGTCTTGACAGCTTATGCTTTTAGAAATCCAAACATAGGATATTGTCAGGTAATTGAAATACCTTGGCACTCCTTCAATTTCTGGAATTCCAGTTCTTTCCTTATACTCCTATTTCTTCAGTCACGTACACACAAATATTTCACTGTAAAGTACACCGATACATGTATAATGCTGTGAGGTAAAGCCTCAATGCTGCAGAATTACAGTAATGCTGAGATCAGAGGGATTTGACACAAGGACCTACTCTAACAGGAATATTAGCAGCACATGCTGAGATGTACATAGTCTTCTGTAAGCATATCTTCTGCCCATAAATCTAGACACTGTACAGAGGATAACAACAGAGCTGTTCTGAAGTGCATCTACAGAAAAATGACAAATGGACCCTGAAGAAAGGTTCTTTTCCTTTAAGCAGGAAAAAAAATCCACCTTTAATTGTTCAGCCTTAAATTTTTACCTACTTATTCAATGTATTAGTTGTAATAACCCTCCAGAACCTCCTTTACTTTTTTTCAATTATGCCATCCAGTCATTCAAAACAAAACTTTTTTAAAAAAAAAAAAAAAAAAAAAAAAAAAAAAAAAAAGGCACCCTAGAAGATATCCTATCACTGTGCATCACAACCATGTATCTATCAGTAGAGCTAATGCTGACCTGTGCATGGTTTTGGAGTTCCTATGCCGGTGATTCAGGTCACTTTAGTTTCTGGTCCCAAATTATTCTTTCTTGCTATGTAACTTTGACTTATCACCTGGGCCCTTTTTTTGGCTTCCTACCTATTTTTTCAAAAAGGAAACTTGAATTCATGAGTATTAGGAACCCTGATTAATGTCCGAGTGTTAAGGCTCCTAGATACAACACGAGTAAGTGAAAGTGCAAGCAATTCTAACAGATACTGTCATAAATTATTTAATAACAAGTATAATACTAAGTAATAGCTACAGTAACCTTTTGTAAAGGTTGTTTAACAGAGGAACAGTAGAAAGACACTGATTCTGGTTCCTAAAGCTGTCATAGTAATTGTTAATAGCCTTGGGACTCAGTCCATGGCATTCAGAATGCTGATTCACAATTACAGTGAGAATTCAGGCACTGAAGTATTTCATACATGGTAGACAAGATAAAAAGGAATAGCATAGACTTTGACAGAGTTGTAACATTGTTCTGAGTTTCAGTTGAAACCTTAGTTGCTGTTTCAAACAGGTAATGATCAAGCTGGAGTCTTAAAATGTTACAGGATCTGAAATGAGCACCTAATTCCTTAGGAGGCAAACTGAGAAGAAAATGGTAGCAGAATACTTCATTTCTTCAGACTAACAGAGGTCTAGTCAAAAGCTGTAAGCAAGCAATTCAGAGGCCATTGTACAACGCTGTGATACTTGAAATGGAGTGAAACAGGCCATAAAAAACTGTCGTGTACAGTCAAACAAGGAGAGTGAGCAACAGCAAGGGACTTTTGTTTCACTATGCTCTGGTTGTTCGTGACTGACACTATTGCAGGCATTTGCCTCAGCTCACAGATGCTGTGTCTTGACCTTTTCATAGGAGCAGAAAGCATGGGAGTGCAGACTGCCTCTGCAAGGAGTGGTACAGCAGCAGCCATCATTTTGGAGGCATTTTGTCTGCATCAGACGCAGATTCCCCAAGAGCACCTATTGGCAGAATATCAGTGGCAGTGTAATTGGATGCTTGCACACCTGAGTAGGCCCTTGATTATGAAAAGAAATCTTGATTATTTTTTTTTATTTTTTTTTTAATCTAACAATTTTTTGTGGTTAATTTGAGGCTTTCTTAAGCTTTCCTTTGAGCACTGGGAAAACACTGCCTGCTGTTTTTACAGGAAAATACTTGAACAGTTTGGGGTCTGCAGGGGGAGATGTAGGTAATTTCCTAACCATTGTAACCACTTATCTGCCCAGTTACTGTGCTAGGTATTGAATAAATGGGTCTAGCAATTTATATTTCTCTTTCTTTTAGGCTATGAATATTGTTACTTCAGTACTCCTCCTTTACGCAAAAGAGGAGGAAGCTTTCTGGCTGCTGGTGGCTCTGTGTGAACGTATGCTGCCTGACTACTACAACACAAGAGTTGTTGGTATGTTATGGGGAAATTTTCTAAAATGCCAGTATAAAAATTAACCAAATTAATTGGTATTATTTTTATTGAAACAAGTGTACGTGTAGATGTATGCGTGGCATAGATACAACTGGATGCTAGTGGCGAGACAGCTTGCTCAGGAGCATAGAAGCAATTCCCTAAACAGATACTGTGATAGTTAATAGTTTTTCACCTACTTAGGATTAGATGGCATTCTAAAGTGGGCTTAAACAAAGTAAATAAAAAAGAGATGGGAGGCTAAAATTTGAGTTTTGATGATCCAGTTACCTAATTAAGGTAAGGTGGAAACAGGAGCTTTGGCAATTTGCAGAAGTAGTCTTTGTGCCTGTTTACTTCTGATTTGAAAGGGCACAAGTATCTGAAAGCTGTTGTCAGATGGCAGTTTTCTTGTATGTGTGGAAGTGAATGGCTCTTCAGTTTATCATGGAAGCTGTCTTTACTGTAGCTCACAAATGCTTGAGATACTCATTGAGCCTTAGCAGGCCAGGAAGAATAATTTCTTAAGACACTGATGTTATGGCATAGGTATGTATAACACAGGGTTCTCTTGAAATAAATCCAAACCCTCACAGACAGTCATCCTGGCCTCCTCCAATAGGTGATGCTGAGAAGTATTATTCTAATTAGTAATGGTAAGTACTAAGCCATCATATAACTTCTGGAGGTGCTAGACCAAATTGACCCTTTGTTAGCTCTTATGAAGTGTATAATTAAAACAAAAAAAAATTATTACAGTTCAATTTGTATGTACAGCTCAGTAGTGGAACAGAATCTGTTATTTATCTGAAAATGAGAAAATGTGTGTAAGCATCATGTAGAATATTTTTAGGTTTTGGTTTTATATATATAGAATATATAATGGTGATGTGGTCAGTTGCTCCTGAATTAATGGACATCCAAACTTATTTATTTTCAACAGGAGCATTGGTGGATCAGGGTGTCTTTGAAGAGTTGGCTCGTGACTATGTTCCACAGCTTTATGACTGCATGCAGGATTTGGGTGTAATATCCACCATTTCCCTGTCCTGGTTCCTCACTCTTTTCCTCAGTGTAATGCCATTTGAGAGTGCAGTGGTAGTTGTGGATTGTTTCTTCTGTGAAGGAATAAAGGTGATATTTCAATTGGCGCTTGCTGTCCTCGATGCTAATGTAGACAAGCTACTTAACTGTAAAGATGATGGAGAAGCCATGACAGTCTTGGGAAGGTACTTATTACAGAAAATAAAGTCTCTTCATTTTATTTTTCTTCTTGCTTACTTTTCTGATTGTGTTCTTCTGTGTTGAAATACTCAGTTTAAACCAGTACAGTATATGTAAATCTCTTACACGCTTATAGTCCCTTTTCACCCATATAAGGTATTCTTTATATTATCTTAAAATAACGTTAAGTGACCAACAAGATATAAATTCTTCTTTCAAGATGTTCAAATAAACTTCCCAAACCTGGTTATAAAAACTTATTTTGGTTGATGATTTTAGTTGATTACATGGTTTTTGTTACTTCATCTTTTGCCTGCTACCTTTTAAATGCTGCTAAGAAGAAGCCTTGATCTCAAGGGAAATTGTTTTGGGAATGGACTAAATGGAACTCAAAAGAATTAGGTAGGCTTTTGAATTAATAGATTTCAGTGAAACAGGAGGCTGCTAAATAGACTGGATTGAGTTATTTAATACAAACTAATACTTCTGAGTGCAGCCTCCTATTTCGTTTGGTAGTAGTGTTTAGTTTTCAAGACACTGCTGAAACCTTTGAAATTTTTTTCCTGATAAGTTTCATTAGTATAGCCTTACTGAAGTCTGTTTTTAGTTTCTTTGGGATTAAAGATGACTGTGGTTGTGTTTTCTCTGAAGTAAGCCCGAGGGCTTGCTGAGGATTTAAGTGTTCTGCAGCTGCAGGGTAGAAGACGGATGATCTACAGCAGCTGCACTGGTGGGAGGAACAAGCCCTTAAATCCCCTTGCAGCAAGGTTGGGCAGTAGTAGGACGGGGGGGGTGTAGACTGAGGCACCCTGACCCTTGTTCCCATGGTGTCATACTTCCCTTGGCATGTTCAAACAGCCAGAAACAACAAACCTGTTCAGTAAGCCGCTCATTTGTGACTAGCTGTATTTGAGCTATTTCTTGATAAGAATAATGAATTACCAGGGTTACCTTAGCTCTCTTTGAGAAAAAACAGTGTTAGGATTTGGCAAATTACTGATGTCAAAAATCAGGTAGTTCGTTAGTAGAGAGTGGCTTGATAATTTTTACATTTAATAATCTATATGTAACCCTTATTCTGTTAACCCTTAGAAGGGAGGGGGTACAAATGGATCTTGGGTTCTCATTTCTTTTTTTTTTTTTCCCCACCAGGTATTTGGACAGCGTAACTAATAAGGGCAGCACTCTTCCACCCATTCCTCATCTTCACTCACTGCTCAGAGATGATGTAGAGCCTTATCCTGAGGTGGATATCTTCAGACTAATCAGGTCATCTTATGAGGTAGGATAGGGTTTCTTAATCGGAACTTGCCAAGACACACCTGTTCTGCTTTACAGAGGAATTTGATGCTCTATAGTTTGGCTTTGCTTGGAACTGAAAGAACATAAAAGAAATACAGACTCATCTCAGAAGTCTGAAATGGGGCAGGGGAGAGGCGTTAGTCTTTCTTTTTCTTCTAACCAAAACTTTTAATTTGAGCTGGTTTGTATAGAAGCCTGCAGTACCAGAGGAGAGCAGCCCGCAACCAAAAAATGTTTTACAAACAAAAGGCTGAACTTGTAATTCAAAAAAGGTTAATTCTCATCTAAACTCTTTCGTGCTTTTCCAAACTGAAATATTAGTGAAATCTGTATGATTTCAGAAGACTTTTCTATTATCACTGGAACTTTGTTTCTTTTACCTTTTTTTTTTTTTTTTTTTCATCAAGTGGTGATTATGACCATGGCCCACTAGCTTCTGTATTATCACCAAAGCTAAAAAAATTTCAAATGAAAGGAGCTGGTAATAGCTAATGTCTGTAAAGCACAGAATAAAGCCTGCAAAAAACCTAAAATTTGCAAACCAGTTTCATAGTCCTTAAATTTCAAAAGTAAGCCATCAGTTAAAATACCCCTGATGATTACACTGACATATTAATTTTTTATAAAAATAAGGAGAATAACTCTTTAAAGTTATTCTTTAAATTTCTTTTTTTCCTTCCATAGACATGCAGGGTGAAGTAGTATTTTTAGTTCAAGGTGTATGTTCATACTTAGCAATATGACAGCTGTTTCAGAGGCACTTCCTTTGTCCCTAAAACCTCCTTGCTTTAATAACATGATATCTATTTAACAAGGAAGTAATTAGTCCTTAGTGTATTCTACACTGAAGGGCAAACTGAATTAAGTTAGATGTGTAGTTCTTCTCCTTCACATAATGTTAGAAAGGGGAGAAGGACATTTGTGTGAAATTCTGTTTCCCATGTATTTTTCTGATTTCCTCATCATGAAGACAGCTTTCATTGGCTTAACTGCTTTTAGATGAATAACCTGACTCCATGCAGAGCCAGTCTGTCTTTTTGGGGCTTATGCAGCACAGAACCTTGAGGCTCCTTCTAGATAAATAACCAGCTGTATTCCAGTATAATTAGGCAAAACAAATAGCATGAGAAGTGAGGAAAGCAGGAGTTGGTTGCCAAGAGACAATTAGTTTCAGGAGAGTCGTTGTTGGTTGATTTGATTATTTAAAAAAACCCAACAATTCAGTAGTAAACTATCAAGATAAAAAAACTTTAAGGCATCTGTTACTCAATGACTGTTTTGTTCCTCAATTAGTTGTGTGCAGTCAGGGCTGGGAACTCACTGTTACCTTTGTTGCAGCTACAAAGAGCGAAATATCAAGTAAGCGAGCACATCTTTGCTATTTTTAGAATTTAAGCTGTTAAAGGTACTTGTTGGGTAACCATCTATCCTTAACCTTCTAGACGTTTATTGTTTACTCGGGGGTCTGCTACAGGCCACCTGACTAGGAAGACCGAGCAGATGAGGCCCTCTATAGCCAGATAGGAGCAGCCTCACATTCACAAGCCCTGGTCCTCATGGGGGACTTCAACCACCCTGGTATCTGTTGAAGGGACAACACGGCAGGGCATAAGCAATCTGTGAGGTTCCTGGAATACGTTGATGATAAATTCCTGCTCCAAGTGATAGAGGAGCCATCGAGGAGAGGTACTATGCTGGACCTTGTTCTCACCAACAAGTTGAGGCTGATGGGAAATGTGAAGCTCAAGGGCAGCCTTGGCTGCAGTGACCATGAAATGGCGGAGTTCAGGATCCTTAGGGCACCAAGGAGGGCGCACAGCAAGCTCACTGCCCTGGACTTCAGGAGAGCAGACTTTGGCCTCTTCAGGGATCTGCTTGGTAGAGTGCCATGGGACAAAGCCCTGGAGGGAAGAGGGGCCCAAGAAAGCTGGTTAATATTCAAGGGTGGCCTCCTCCAAGCTCAGGAGCGATTCATCCCAACAAAGAGGAAATCGGGCAAAAACGCCAGGAGGCCTCCATGGATGAACAAGGAGCTCCTGGACAAACTCAAACACAAAAAGGAAGTCTACAGAGGGTGGAAGCAAGGATGGGTAGCCTGGGAGGAATACAGAGAAATTGTCCGAGCAGCTAGGGATCAGGTTAGGAAAGCTAAAGCCCTAACAGTATTAAATCTGGTCAGGGACGTCAAGGGCAACAAGAAAAGCTTCTATAGGTACATCAGTGATAAAAGGAAGACTAGGGAAAATGTGGGCCCTCTCCGGAAGGGAACAGGAGACCTGGTTACCCAGGATATGGAGAAGGCTGAGGTACTCAATGACTTTTTTGCCTCAGTCTTCACCAGCAAGTGCTCGAGCCACACCGCCCAAGTCACAGAAGGCAAAGGCAGGGATTGGGAGAACGAAGAGCCGCCCACTGTAGGAGAAGATCAGGTTTGAGACCATCTGAGGAACCTGAAGGTGCACAAGTCCATGGGACCTGATGAGATGCATCTGTGGGTCCTGAGGGAACTGGCGGATGAAGTTGCGAAGCCACTACCCATCGTATTTGAGAAGTCGTGGCAGTCTGGTGAAGTGCCCGCTGACTGGAAAAGGGGAAACATAACCCCCTTTTTTAAAAAAGGAAAAAAGGAAGACCTGGGGAACTACAGGCCAGTCAGTCTCACCTCTGTGCCCAGCAAGATCACGGAGCAGATCCTCCTGGAAACTATGCTAAGGCACGTGGAAAATAAGGAGGTAATTGGTGACAGCCAACATGGCTTCTCTAAGGGCAAATCGTGCCTGACAAATTTGGTGGCCTTCTACGATGGGGTTACAACGTTGGTGGATAAGGGAAGGGCAACTGATGTCATCTACCTGAACTTGTGCAAAGCATTTGACACTGTCCTGCATGACATCCTTGTCTCTAAATTGAAGAGACGTGGATTTGACGGATAGACCACTCAGTGGATAAGGAATTGGCTGGATGGTCGCACTCAAAGAGTTGCGGTCAATGGTTCGATGTCCCAGGTGGAGACCAGTGATGAGTGGCGTTCCTCAGGGGTCAGTATTCGGACCGGTGCTGTTTAACATCTTTGTCAGCGACATGGACAGTGGGATTGAGTGCACCCTCAGCAAGTTTGCCAACAACACCAAGCTGTGTGGTGCGGTCAACATGCTGGAGGGAAGGGATGCCATCCAGAGGGACCTTGACAGGCTTGAGAGGTGGGCCCGTGCGAACCTCATGAGGTTCAACAAGGCCAAGTGCAGGGTTCTGCATATGGGTCGCACGAGCAACAAATGCAGGCTGGGCGGAGAGTGGATTGAGAGCAGCCCTGAGGAGGAGGACTTGGGGGTGTTGGTTGATGAGAAGCTCAATATGACCCGGCAATGTGCGCTTGCAGCCCTGAAAGGCAACCATATCCTGGGCTACATCAAAAGAAGTGGTAGCGAGCAGGTCGAGGGAGGTGATGCTCCCCCTCTATTCCGCTCTGGTGAGACCCCACCTGGAGTACTGCATTCAGCTCTGGGGCCCTCAACATAAGAAGGACATGGACTTGTTGGAGCGAGTCCAGAGGAGGGCCATGAAGATGATCAGAGGGCTGGAGCACCTCTCCTATGAAGACAGGCTGAGAGAGTTGGGGTTGTTCAGCCTGGAGAAGACAAGGCTCCAGTGAGACCTTATAGCAGCCTTCCAGTACCTGAAGGGGGCCTACAAGAAAGTTGTGGAGAGGAACTTTTTACAAGGTCATGTAGTGATAGGACAAGGGGTAATGACTTTAAACTGAAAGAGGGTAGATTTAGATTAGGTATAAGGAAGAAATTCTTCACTATGAGGGTGGTGAGGCACTGGAACAGGTTGCCTGGAGAAGTTGGGGATGCCCCATCCCTGGAAGTGTTCAAGGCTGGGTTGGATGGGGCTTTGAGTAACCTGGTCCTAGTGGAAGGTATCCTTGCCAATGGCAGGGGGGTTGGAACTATATGATCTTTAAGGTCCCTTCCAACCCAAACCATTCTATGATTCCTGAAGTCTTCGTAACTTTGTTGTGTGTTAGAAAAATGCCTTAACAGCAGTTATGTGGTGTATCACATAATTAAATTAATTTCTCAAATACATTAAAGGCAAGCTGAGTATTCCAAATATTAATACACAGACTATCCTTTTCCTCTTTTAAGAAATTCGGAAGTATCCGAGCAGATTTAATTGAACAAATGAGATTCAAACAAAGGCTGAAAGTTATCCAAACCCTTGAAGATACTACAAAGCGCAATGTGGTAAGTACTGAAATAATGTTCTTTGCAAAGATTAAGGTCAGTCAGTTTCTGAAATTTGTATTAGCTTTTCAATGAGACATGGATTTCAAATCCGTAACTGTTAATGTTATGTTTCAAAAGGTACGAACTATTGTGACAGAGACTTCTTTTACTATCGATGAACTGGAGGAACTGTATGCTCTTTTCAAGGTAAAGCTAAGTGAAGATAAGATCATGTGCCTGCAGGAAATGCAAACGTTTATTTTTGATATGGGACTGTGTCTTTTCTAAAGACCAGGTTGAGTC
This sequence comes from Oceanodroma leucorhoa, assembly GCA_030449065.1. Taxonomy (NCBI): domain Eukaryota; kingdom Metazoa; phylum Chordata; class Aves; order Procellariiformes; genus Oceanodroma; species Oceanodroma leucorhoa. The sequence continues at coordinate 4,881,050 of JASVER010000030.1, forward strand.
TGTGAGTTACTTACTATCAGGTATCTTAATACAAATTTGAATTAGCTGCTGTATTATTGAATATACAAAAAAACCTCAACCAGTTTTTAAAAGCTCAGGAAATAAGTAATTCACGAAATGATTTGTGCATGGAAAAAAAGAATATACTGATGAAAACTATTATAATGAAGAAGTGAATAGATAGAGGCTTTTGATCAGTCTTTAGAAACTTACGTATGTCTCTCTCTACCTGACCCAAGTTTTGGAATTTAGCATAGAAATACCTTTATTGTATTATCTCAGACAGTTAATACTTCCATTTCACAACAGCTGATTTTTGCCATTGTTAACGCTTTAATGTATACTGTATTACATGGAAACTTCGTGTCACAAAGTGGTGTGTCTTTGTAAGTTGATTGTACAGCAATACCATTAGATCCACAAATTTAAAGGTAAGCAGTTAAAATGCTTTAGCTTCACCTTCATGCCCAGTGCCTTAAAACAAGATACTTTCTTCCTCTGTTTTGTTATAAGAGAGATTTTTTGGTATACTATGGTATTCTCATCTGTAATGTCAGGTCTTACAATTGTCCAAATCCTGCAGTGCCTTCTTTCAGTCTTCCATGGAATCAGTGAGACCAAGTCACAGTCTACCCTGGTTGATCGCTGTGTAGTGCTAGGATCTCTTTCTCTAAGCTTCTGAATCGTTTTGAATTAGATTCAACCGAAATCAGCTCCAGAACATTCACTGACTTCAGTAAGACTGAAAGAGTAAGACTTTATACAGTATTTTTGACTATACAGTTCAACAAAAAGTATTTTAAATAGCTATTTTCATATGCTCTGAAATTAAAGATTTCATGAGAGTCCCCTTTCGGACTTGACTGTGTGGTGAGGTTGAAGGGGGTGACTAAGCACAACAAGCCTGTGTATATATGCAACTCACAGCTGCTTACTGCTCTGTTCAAAACAGGTATTTCATGTTTCATCTGCCTGGGAGGCCGAAAAAGTTTTGCTTTATGTTCTTTTTTTTGTAGAGGGATGTCTTTTTGTGCTGGTTAGAGGAGAAACCTCTTGCAGAAGTGCAAGGGCTGGGTAGATGAAAGTACATCTGCTAGTCTTGTGTTGTTTTAAGAATATGTGTGTATGAGGTTTTTTTTAATAATTGATAGTGATGAATTGTTTACAGAGGTGGTGACAATCTCACAGCATTTGCCTTCTGTTCAGGCAGAACATCTGACTAGCTGCTACTGGGGAGGAAACAGCAATGCTATTGACCGGCATGATCCCAGCCTGCCTTATCTGGAGCAGTACCGTATTGACTTTGAGCAGTTCAAGGGGATGTTTGCTCTCCTCTTTCCCTGGGCATGTGGAACTCATTCAGATGTATTAGCTGCACGCTTATTCAGGCTTCTTGATGAAAATGGAGACTTGCTCATCAACTTCCGTGAATTCGTCTCTGGGCTAAGTAAGGAGAATTCACAGCACTCTCAAAATAATCTGACCAAAACAGTTTATTTCTAAAACTGTTTGTTTCTGATCAAACAGTTTGTTTGATCCAGTCCTTCAGAAACACAGATGTTATATTAGCTATCAGATAATGAGTTTGAGTTTGACATATGCCAATTTGCATAAATCACCTTTGTTTTAAGAGCTGTTCATGCTGTCGTTCAGTTCATTTTATCATGCCTGTGACAGTGGGTTCCCACTGGGGTTTAGGCTGGTCTCAGTAGGTGCGTCTACATTAGCCGATGGTGTATCACACTGGGAGAAGCACCACACATGAACTACATGTCCATTGGGGTCTGAGGATTTCCCTGACCACTAACTCTCAACACAAAAATGACCTGCAACTTCTGTGCTTAATGGTGTGACTACTTCTAATCAAAGTATTTCCTTTGGGAAAGTCTTCTGTATGTTCTTCCATAGTGTTCCTCTCTCAGTGACACTGCATTTTGTTATCTACTCCTTAAACTTGCCCTGAAGGTTGGGAATTATACCTTTTGTCAGTGCTACCAGCTCTGGGAAGGGGAGAGGGGCAGCGTTTGCTCCCTTGTTTGTTCAGGAAGAAGACTTTTGAGAAATTTATGTGCACATATAAGGGGCAGGGGAAGGATAGAGTGAGGATGCTAGTTTTGTTTGCCCCTGAATAAAAGTGCTTCTCTTTAGTAGTCTGCTGACATCCTACATACATGTGTCCCTGTGTGAGGGGAAGGTATCGCACCTCACAGTATATGCAGTAAGAGGTGCTACTTATATTACTTCTGAAATCAATAACCAAGACTGCAGACTAAGAGAGAGAGCAGGTTGGAAGTCACCTGAAAAGGAGAAAGTGGAGGTGCAGATCAGATAGGGAGGTTGAATGTTGTTAATGGAGATTATGGCCCATGCAAGTCTTGAAGAAGCAAGATTTCAAGACATGAAAGTCAATATCGCAACAAAGGGAATGTGCAAGCCCCAGGGTTAACATGAAGAAGCGAAGATGAGGCGGGAGCTGGCCAACTCTTTTTTGAATATAGCAGGAATTATTCCCTGTAAGTGACCAACATCTCACCATCTATCATGTGTTATTTCATGGCAACCTGACATTTCCTCCAGCTTTACACTTTGATACTTTTTGAGAGAGAAAAGGTTTCCCAATCTGGCTTTCAGCAACTCTTTGTAACAGTATTTTTAAGGATTAGGGCTCCAAAGGCAGCCTTGCATTAAAACCTATGTACAGTAATGGTAACACCTGTTCTCTCGCAGGTGCAAAATAGCTATGTGACAGTAAAACTGATTGCACACCTCCCCTCCACACCACCCAAAAAAATAGTGCTTCCTATGATGCAGTTCTGAATTGTATTTGAGGGACTGTTTGCCAGGTAATGTTTAATGGCCTTTTGAGACATGACTGATGGATTAACTACTCTTGCACCTTACAGGATGCTGTTAATAACAATCAACCAGTTATTGGTTGAGACAGCATTTTTTAGAACCAATAATGAGTAGTAAGAACAAGGAACACTGTTGAGCACTGTGAACAGAAATACATGTAAAATGCACAAATGTGGCTATAAGGCAACATGACTGAACTAAAATCTTCAGTGGGCTAAACAATTAAAACTGCTCATTCAGCAAAACCACATTTTTTTCAGAAATTAAACCCAATGTGGCATAGCTTGGAAACTTTTTTTAAAAAAAAAAAGTCAACCCCTCGACCCCTTTTTTGTTTGAGAAGCACATGAATGGTAGCAAGGACAACACAGTCAACAAAACAACATGGGATTTGTTTGAACGTATTTCACCATGCCCCAGGACTTCTAAAAATTCCACAAACATCAGCTGCTTCAGTCTGCCTCGTGAACTCAGTATGCCTTGGCTAGGAAAATCTCCTAAATGAGAAATATCTTCTGTTGGAGTAAGACGCATCTGCTCAGCAGAGGACTGTGTCGCCTTTTCCTTGTGGCCGTCCCAGAAAGCATAGTCAGAGGATGGGCATTCTGTGGGCACCGTCCTCTCTCTTCTTACTGTGTCCAAACAGCAGTACTGGGACTCTGGCCCTGGTTACTCAAGTCTTACCTTTCCTAAAGGAAGCGTCCTATTCAAGTACTTCCTAGGCATGGCCCATCTCAGAGGGTGCTTGTTGATGGCTGAAGCAGCCATGGCACCTGAAGCATTTCCCTTTCACAACATTTTCTTTCAATGGCCTTATTCCATGTAGCCATAAGGATTTTGTTCCCTCGAAGCCTCTCTTTGATGCCACTGACTCCTAGGAGCTCCATGAAGAGGAGATATAAAGGGGTGCTGTGTGGCCCAGCATGGGCTCGTGGCCCTTTCTTCTGTGTCAGCATGAAATCCTTGGGATATGAGAGTGCTGTAATTGCATCTGGGAATCTCCATTTCCTTTTCATAGCCGCTGCAGCAAATAGCTTAAGAACCTCCTGCTTCAGGTGCCTCTAGGGCCGCAGCTGAGCAAAGGTGGAACAACCTGGCATATTTTTCTATACATTTCTGTGTCGTGTTACTGCAAGTTCAAATAAAGAAGTGATCTTGACTAGTTTTCTCTAGGAGTTGTGCTGCTCAGAAAGGGTTGTCAGCCTTGGTTATGAGCTGTTTGGTGTATTCACTCCTGAAGAAGCTCACTTGCACCCCCATACCACCCTGCATTATAGCATGTCAGTTGTTGACTCAGGATGCCAGTAAGCTAGAGAGATTTCCACATAGACTCAAAGTGGCCCCCTGCCTCCCGTCACGTTTTTGCGATACTCCCTTCTCAGAACGTGCAGCTCTTCCACCTTTCCAGTCACTGCTGGTGACGGCAGCACTTGCCACAGCCTTGTGCAAAAGTCGGCACCGTGAAAACTGTGTCTCTCAAGGAGTGCCTGAGTGTATGTTTTTGTTTTTGAAAACAGCTTTTCTCCAGGCACAGCTTTCAGGAGGTTGTTCAGAAAGCAGAGTATTAACCTCCCCACTCCTCCAATCCTTTCAGGGACCTAAATGCTGTACAAACACTCTGCACCCCTCCACCTGTGTTCAAGAGCAGGGCAACTGAAGCCAACACATTTATGTTGCTACTAAGCTTTATATTAACAAAGTTCTAACCAGAACTTTGTTATTATAGAACCAAAAGTTCTAATATAGAACCAAAGTTCTAATTACTTTGTTAATGGCCTCAAAGAAGACAGGGGGAAAACTGTGCACCTATGACATTGTGCCCAGAAAAGACTTGACACCTGCATAGTATTGACAGAAGAACAATCAGAAAGGTGGCTCAGTGAAGGCTGTTCCTACTCATGCCATGAAAAGGGGTGCGGTGGTCAAGCCCTGAGTGGGGCAAGACCAGGTGTGTGTGAGGACATTGGTGGCAGTGTGAAGGTGACAGCTTTCACTGTTGCTGTTTCAGGTAGAAAGATTCAAAGGGTGTAGTCATGCTATCTTCCAAGCACGGTTTCTTCTCTCACCACAAAGTAAATTTAAAACTTCTGGATAAAAACTGGCAATGCATCATCTGACACTTGTACTGCAAAAAGACTTGTTGGAAGTTGTTGAAGGTTTTAAGAGCTGTGACTCCAGAGTGCCAGAAAGGAAGTATTTCTGATTACTCTTTACAACTACCTGAAAGGAGGCTGTACAGAGGCGGGTGTCGGTCTCTTCTCCCAAGTAACAGGCGATAGGACGAGAGGAAATGGCCTCAAGTTGCGCCAGGGGAGGTTTAGACTGGATATTAGGAAAAACTTCTTCACTGAAAGGGTAGTCAAGCATTGGAACAGGCTGCCCAGGGAAGCGGTGGGGTCACCGACACTGGAGACATTCAAAAAACGTGTGGATGAGGTGCTTCGGGACATGGTTTAGTGGGCATGGGTGCTGGGTTGACAGCTGGACTCGATCTTAAAGGTCTTTTCCAACCTTAATGATTCTACGATTCTATGACTGGGGCAAAGAATGGTCTTAACCACCTCCCCATCGCTGTTCATAGGCCCTCAGCAGGGTCATCTGCTTTGCTGTTCAGGGGTGCAGGGGCCATGCAGGAGGCCACTGAATTCTCTGGGCGCTCCAATGAAATTATCCCTGTACCGCAGCGTGCACGTCAAAATGGTGGCCTGAGCTGAGGTATCCTGCAAATTGCCAGTAGGCTGTTCTTCCCTTTGTAAAACTTTCTGGCCTCTCCTGGGGAAGACCTAGAGGCTTGTCTCTGAGAAGTCCAGCTAACATATTTGGTAGACTTGTCCCGCATTGTGTTGTCTTCATTCACGTACATTTTGAGGAGAAAAAAGGCCTGGCATTAGGAAGCATACACAGATTCATCTCAGGCAAAAAGCGAAAAGCAGTAGCAGTTGAGCTTTTTCAGTTCTCTTCACATCTGGGGACAGGGAGAGGAACAAGCCTACATGTGTCACCAGATATCCTGTTTTGGTGAATGCATCTATAGCTGTTGCTGGAGGACGCAGAACTGCAGCCCATTCTGTGCTTTGGTTATTTCATGTCACCTTTAGCAGTGGAGCACTTCACGTTGTACCTGGGTGCATAACCTGAGACATGGTTTCACCAAAAGAGAAATCATTATCTGCACAGCGTGGTACACCAGATAAGAACATAAGGAGGTTTTGTGCTTAAAAAGGACCAAGTTGCAAGCAAAATGGCTAATGTAGATGTACTCAATTCTTTGACCTAACATCTGTATTTATTGTAGTCTTAAGCTTTACAGTAGACTGTGATTGTTAGTATGTGCCAAACCACACTTTGTAGTTTGCATAGCAGAGGTAAGTTGACACGGTAGCCTGTGAGGTAAGATAAATCTCTGCATAACCTAATTAATGAAGGTTAATTCATTTGTTTATGAATTACATGTCATAACAAGTAAGACTTAAGAAGAAGTCTGATTGTTGGTTATTTTGGTACTTCAAAATTAATTAATATCCATTTAATTAATTGGAAGGATGGGCTACAATAGACCGCTTGGATTTCATACAGCTAATTGTAGTGTAGACCAGAAAGGAATAGGTGTTGAGGTGGATGAATCACTAGAAAGTGTTGCCTGAACATCAGTTTAGCCTGTGGCTAAGCTGTGATAAATGCTGTTTACTTTAATTTCTCTCTCTTTTTTTGGTAAATATCTTATTATTCTAAATCATATGATGTTATTATTGGATCCTCAGATCAGAAAGTTTGAAGTCCACACAAAAAGTTATTCTTAATTTTCAGCTGGAGGCCCTTCTGAGTGGTAATGTGATGATGATAGATTATTTTTGAGTGTTATAAAATAGGCATTTAATGAAGAACCCAAGATTGAAGTACAAAATTCAGGGTAAGGTGATCTGTGTTCTCTTGCTATTTCTACTGCGGACCGTATGATCTTAGAAGTCAAGTGACTGCCTTGTGATCCCAGGCTGTAAAGGGAGTACAGTGCTTCCCAGAGTGAATGTAGCAGCTATTAAAACGAAATATTGTAGCAATAATAAATAGAATGGCATTGAATGCTGAGTATTAACATACTGTGTATAATGCTGTTTAGGTGCAGCATGCCATGGAGATCTTACAGAGAAGCTGAAGCTACTGTATAAAATGCATGTTTTGCCTGGTAAGTAAATGATGTTAAAACAGCTGTCGTCTTGTTGAGAACAGAAATTTGGAGCAGAGTTGTTTATGACTAGCTTTCCCAATTAAAAATTAATTTGTGGGAATTATTGTAGCTGTTTATGCAGCAGTAAAATAAGAGAACTTCTACCATAACCAGACATGGATTTGGAGAGTCTGAAAGCACCCATGCAGCCCGCTATTGCTCCGGCCTGTTTAGCTGGGCTTGGTGACTTCCCCCATGCATAACAAATACAGTGTTCTTCAGCATTTGTTACTATAATGCACTTTATTTAACAGTGAAGCTAGCTTAAAATGTTCCTGCATGCCCTGGCTACTCGTTTCTGTCCCCACGCTTTCTTCTTGGTTTCCCCTCCGGGCTGATACAACTGTTTGCAGAGGGGATCTCTGGATCGTTTCGTAGATGTGTTTTTCAGGGAGTTGTACAAACTGTTGGACTCAACTAAGTGAGAAAGGCAGTTCAGGGTGGAGAGGGGATGGAAACATCTCGAAACAGTTTTGCCCCTGAAGAAAATAAGGTCTTGGAACTATATCCTCTCTGGCTTGTCACACGTGTGCCATAAAGAACCTATCGCTGTCCTCACTGAATCTGCGATTTAAGTATGTTGCAACTGTTTGGGTAGTTTAATTCTTGTGCACATTTACATCCTCTGGTAAAGATATGTAAAAGTTTTGAGAGGACATTCACCTTCATGTGCTTTGAACATGTCCCCCTGATTGCTTCCAGCTGGCTTTGCTGGAGGTAGGCTTGAGTGATTCAGTAGTTTAACTGGAAAAAAAATACAATTTTATTGAACTATAACAGAAGAGATCCATTTTTAAGAATGCAGCTTCTAGTATTCGGGGACTGGTAAGCTCATACCAAATCATGACAGACTGTTTCCAGCTAGGAAAGGGTTCATACTCTGCTTAGGACACGGTGAGCTGCACAGAAGAACATAATGGAAGTAGACATGGGAAGATGGGCAAGCCAGCCTCTGAAGGCAAACAGCTACTTGTTAGTTAGACAGTATTGGGTGTCGAGGAGGAGACAGGTCCAGTTGTTCATCTCCTGTGAGCTGAAAAGAGACGATTCCTAACCCACCACATCCTCACACTTTTACTTCTAGAAACTGACATTCTAAATGTATCAATTGAAATATGTTCTAGTTTTTAATTAAAGGATGGAATTTTTAATGAAATAATTTTATTATATTGCTTAGATCCATCCCCTGAGCAAGAAGAGCCAGACTCTGCTTTTGAAGCTACTCAGTACTTTTTTGAAGACATCACACCTGAATGTACACATGGTAGGCATCTTTTGTCTTGGGCATGAAAAGATGAGATAATGCATTTCAAATAACATGTCTTTTTAGGAAGCTACTTTTTTATTGGATTAGACTTCATAAGTGAAGTTTTCTCTGTAAAAAGAAGTATGTAGTCTTTGTATATATTTTGATATCCTTAGAGGTGCAGGCGTGTGTACACTAGGAACTCCCCTGGATTGTGCATTGCAGAAGTACTCTCAGAATAATTGTACTCTCAGTGTGTTGCAATAGAAGTAATTTTGTGATAAGTGCAGATATATGCCTTGATGGAGAATGAGAATGAATATATTGGCTTTCAAGAAATAATTTGAATCAGAACTTAAAATATTCTAAAAAACTGAAGCCAAAAGGTATATCGAAATGTAGTTCAGCGGTTTCAAATCTTTTTGTGCCCTAATGAGAACCTGGGTCTTATCACCATTGTCTTAAATGGCATTCTCTTTCTTGAGATATTTGGTGTTAAGTTTCTCTGATTCAAGAGAAATATTGCCCGTCCTTCAGATTATAGGGGGAAGGAAGATTGTTTGAAAATACAGATAAGAATTAATAGACTAGAGATGGCAATTTTAAGTCTTGATAGACAAAAGAAGATGCACTAATACAATCACTAAACATTTATCATGCTAGAAGCTGTTTGTGTTGTGGTAACACAGGCTAATCGTTGTACTACACAAACAAAACCTAAGATGGTCCCTGTCTTAGTATTTATATTATTAACTATATGGAATTTGTCAGCAGATTTGAGAATAAGCAAAAATCATAATTTAGTCCTATCCTTTTTACTCTGCATTTTCTGCAGTGTAAACATTTTCTTTATTTTGCACTGTACACATGAAAAGTATGTATGTATCTAAAACCACACTGATCTCTCTCTCCCCCCGCCCCTCCACTTCCTAGTTGTTGGCCTAGACAGCAGGAACAAACGAGGAGTAGATGATGGGTTTGTTACAGTGAGTCTGAAAACAGACAAAGGTATGCATGGTGTCTCCATTTGAATTACATCTTTCATTTCTTGTAAAGATGCTCCTTTGAAAATGAAAAAAAAAAGTATTAATTTAAGGTTTCTTCATGGACTTTTCCTGCATCTCTGGGTAATTTGTTGACAATAGGCAAGAAGAGCTCACAAGAGAATCGAAATTATCTGAGAATGTGGAGCCAAGAGAATAAATCCAAAGCCAAAACCACAAAGGACTTGCCGAAACTGAATCAGGTACTTCTGCTGACACTTACTTATTTTTCATTAACTTTAAGCTTTCTTCACATACCTATAAATATTTAATACATTAATACTGAATAAAGATTATATTTTGAGGCAGATACTTTTTTTACCAGAGTAGCAGTCAGCTGATTGCAGAAGTTAATTGTTTTCAACATACTGTAACTGGCATTCAGCTCCCAAAACATCCTAAAAATGAGATACACACATAGGAATGGTAACATATTCTTTTGGTCTCTAGGCAAAGGGTGATATGACACTGAATATCACCAGGTAGCTCATAATGTCCTTTACACATTACCTGAAAGAAGCATTTTATGTTTTGTAATTTATACTGTCAGTCCCATTCCCCTTAGATCCATAGCTGCTAAGGAGGAGGAGACCCATTGGGACAGCTGTTTCCTCCAGAGCATGTAAGGAAGGTTTACTCCCTGTAGAACAATGCTTCTTGCTTAAGGTAGCCCTAAGCAAATCTCCTTCTTATTTAATTTGTGAGTTTTGAATTCCAAAAGGCTCGCATCTAACTAAGTTACCACTGTCAGTTAAGAGAGTGCTGCAGGTCTCTTATTGCATTTTTCATTACTTCTTATTAGTTTTATCAGACCCCTAGTTATACTTAGTGTTGTGAAAACACACCAAAATGAATGCTGTCTCACTGCTCACCCTCTGTTGCCCTCCTGTGGCTGCAGAGAAATAAATTTGTCATATGTTGGAAGAAACATCCAACAGTTTATTCTAAATAGCTTTAAGAGAGGCAACACATCTGGCTGCCCAGTCATAGAAAATGCTTTCTAGACTGCACCTAGATTATTTCCAATTTCAGTTTAATCACGTAAACTATTGTGTCATACCTCCACTCCAGACTTTTTAAGCTGATTTAGTAGATCTCAGTCTGACTTGTTTCCTGCTCTCTCACGAATGTTTCCACCCTCCGTGTTTAGGGACAGTTCATTGAGCTGTGTAAGACAATGTACAATATGTTCAGTGAAGACCCCAATGAACAAGATCTGTACCACGCTACCGCTGCTGTGACAAGCTTGCTTTTGGAGATAGGTGAGGTTGGTAAGCTCTTCAGTGTGCAGCCCACAAAAGAGACAGACAGCAGCAGTAACAATTGCAGCAAAACTATTCAGAGCGAGCTATTTCAGAAGAAAGAGCACCTGCAGTACCCCCTCGAACAGCACAAGCCGTTCCAAAGCAGCCTCGTCACCAACGATGAGGAGGCCGTTTGCACCGACAGCGCCCTGGGCATGCAGATGGAAGACATTAAGCTCGAAGACTCTTCTCCCAGGGACAACGGAGCCTGTTCTTCCATGCTCATTTCCGATGATGATACAAAAGATGATAGTTCGATGTCCTCCTACTCAGTACTGAGTGCAGGTTCGCATGAAGAAGAAAAGCTGCACTGCGAGGACATTGGTGAAGACACCGTTTTGGTACGGAGCAACCACACCACTTCTCTTCGTAGAAGCACTAGCATTGACAGAGACTGGGCCATTACCTTTGAACAATTTTTAGCCTCCCTTTTGACTGAGCCGGCTCTGGTTAGGTACTTTGACAAGCCTGTGTCCATGATGGCTAGGATTACTAATGCTAAAAACATAAGGATGATGGGTAAACCAATAACCTCAGCCAGTGACTATGAAATCTCTACTATGTCGGGATAAAAGGCAGTTGGGTTTTTTATTTTGATTTTTATTTTTATTCTGTATTTATTAGTACCTGGCACAGGCCCTGGTATTTTCAAAACATGATTGTTTTCACTAATGTGAAAATGTTGGGGTGCAAACTTAACTATCTTGAAGTATAGTCACTCTTTCTGTGGGAAATGTTACACAAATGCAAATTTTATTCAAAATACAGAAAAAAAATAACAGTTGTCCGTGAAGTGTGTGTATTATTAACCTTGCTGTCAATATAAAATGGTAAAGATTAGTTCTTAATTTCTAAATGTAAACTTAATGCTGATATTTATGTGCATTTTTAAAATAGACATATATAGAGATCTGATTCTTGGGAAAAAATGAACAAAACAGGAAGTACCTAAAATTTAAAGGGACACTGTCAACCTGAATAGGACCTCAGGTGAAATTAAGTTCCAGGTAACATCCCTGAAGGATAATTTTATTTCATATAACTTTTTTTTCCAAACAGGATAATGGGTTTTAACGTATGCTTCAATTTTATTTTTTTGAGTATGTGAAAGATCACTTCAGTGACACCTGCCTGGCTCCTAACTTCCTCTGCTTGAGACTGGTACGCTCAAATAAAAGTGAGAAGTCCCTCCCAAGCCTAGCTGGCACATCAGGCAAATGTGCTTAAATGTGATGATTTCTGCTCCGACAGAAGGCAGAGCCCATTTGCCTTTCCCTGGGTTCAGTGGCCTCTGGCTGCACCAAACCCAGCAGAGAGAAAGCCCTTTCCCAGCCGCGGCCACCAAGGGAAGATCTCCAGCATGACCCTGCCTGGAGCTGTATTCGAACCAGTGGAGTTGGAAGCTTTGCTGGTGTGCTCCAAAGACAGTGTATGCAGGTCCCAGAACAGATTGGTAGAGTGTCTTTTTAAAAATTGAAAGCTGTTTTTAAAAGTTAAAAAAAAAATAAATAAATATATATATATATGTATACTTCTAGGGCTGGATCTACAGCATATATAGCTTAGCTCTTAAAACTAACCTTTACCACCAACCTATTATATCCTTGTTAGATTAAGAAAATAAAAACCTGTATTGCATAAGTCTTCATTTACACCAGTGTAAAGTAGCAGTAATGAAAAAAATCTGCAAGATAATGTAACTGAATGTTTAAGTCTTACTGAGAACACTGTCACTTTATATAAAATGAATAGTATCCTGTATCAACGTACTGAATAATATGTTAGAATGAAAACAGGAGCACCTGCACTTTGAATCCTTGCTTCTTTTATACAGATATTCAGGATTATTGTTTTTTTGTTAGCTGTTTTTAGATTCATATTTGTTCAGTTCAGGATCATGCCTACATGCCTAATCTTTATTTGGTGTTTTGACAATATTTTCTGTAGAATACTGTTGATTTTTTTATACTCCTGTATAATGCATCTATGTAACTTGCCGATTTTTTAGCAGAAGCTATGTTTAATTCTTTTGTTTTAAAAGAATGCTTTTAAACTGTCAGATGAAGTGGTTTTTAACCACAAATAGGTAATGTGAACAAATAAAGTACACTCTGCACAGATTTGATTTTTCACTATTAAAGTTATGCTAGAGGGAAAAGTAGGTGATTGTGTTTTATTACAGAGGCAAATGACTTTGGATCTTCAACACCAGGTTTCAGAGCAAAAACATTTGTTGTTTCCATGCCTGGTTTTGTTTAACGCTTGAATGTGTTTAATTCCATCTGCAACAAGCAACCCATGCAAGCTTCTCTCACACTACCCAATTTCATTAAACAGTTTTGCCTGCTATGCTCACATTTGGTGACAGCAGTTGTTGCTACTTTTTAACACCCCCAGATATTTTATGACCCATCTATGCTTTGCTATAGCTCACTAGGCACGCTTTTAAGGCTTTAAGTATTAGAATGTTTTTTACAGGGTACTGGTAAGCTGAAATGTCAGCCTCAAAACCATGGCAGTGACAGAACAGACTTGGATGCGCTCTATTCAGTGAATTTTATTTTTGAAACTTACCATCTATTTGTGTGTATATAAAGTTAATTTGCAAAACACAGCTGTTAATTTCTGATACTGCTCATTTATCCCTTGTCTCAGTCAGTTTACTGTTCATTTTTTTCTTTTGTTGGGAGTAGAGTTCTCTCCTTTATAATTTAGCCATATGTAGACCACATATGAGACTATGCGGTTTGGTTTACATGTGTATCAAATAATTATATTCATTTGAAGCCATAATCACCATTTTGAAGAATATGACTTTGTTTTAACTTAAGATGCAAAGGCCAGAGCAGGGTGCTTTATTGTAATGCCTGGCAGCTGAATAAGTTATCACAGAAGTCTTCAGCACTAAGGGTTAACATCCTTAAGTGGACTGTTGACCTTTTTAAGTTTGCAGATGCCTAAAATATTTCTCTTTTAGGTGTCTGTCATGGTAAAGTGAATTTAAGGCTATCAGCAATCTTCCACACACCCCTACAAATGCACAGACCACAGACGAAAAACATTTCTTTGTCTTAAAAGGGCTTGCCAGCTTTGCTCCACACCCCACCCACAGGGCTGGGGGTACAAGGTTTCATGAAAATTATTTTGCTGTTACAACTCCTGTAACGAGAAGAGGCATCCACAAGTGGATCTCTGGTGTAACAGGAGCCATTTTATGAGGCAACTTCTTTTTGTTTTGCTCCAGTAGCCTTCCTTACCTTCCTGATCATGTCAACAAAGCTCCAAAGTGTAAGCCAGGACATCTTTAAGAATAGCTTTGCTATAGGTAGCAGCCAGGTGAGCTGATTTTCTCCAGATTTTTTTGGGTGAGGCTGCTCACTTGATTAGGGCCACACCAAATAGCCAGCTGGCAGTTGCCTCTTTAATGACAAGATCTGCTATGACCTGTTCTTTAGTAGCTGGCTGGGAGTTGATGAGAGGAAAGCTACAGAAGAGTTCGACTGACCGGCATACAGTGATGTGAGACCTTCGAGAAAACGTGAGTGAATCTTTTTCAAGTCTTACCTGTATGTGTAGGCATGCTACAGAAGCAAGTCGGTATGGCTTTAGAAGTGCCTATGTCTTGAGTTTTGTATGCTTTGAGATAGCGTCTCTTTAACCTGTGAACTCTAGAGTTTAGTTATGTCTTAGTCTCACAGCTGGGAAAAAGAAAAGACCTTTTTCCTCTTCAGAGCTGAAATCTGTGACTGGACACTGACATGTGCTGCTTTTCTAGCTTGGTAAGAGCCTGGTGGCAACGGGTGCTGCCTGCCAAGAGGCAGGCACCAGATGATGGAGGAGTGGGAGGTTAGTTTATACGGCTTTCTCTATTAAAAAAAAAAAAAAAAAGCCACAAAGAAACATTCTTCTCTTAAGTTTTCTTCCAATTTGTCTTCCAATTTATTCAGGCGCTGATAGCATATGAAAGTTCAATGGTACTTATTTCCTTCATTGTAGCATCTTACAGCTCCTGAATTCTGGGCATTAGAGCTGAGGGTTTTGTTTGAGACTTGTAAAGGTTTGTGTTACACGAGTTTTGGGCAAGCAGACAGAAAGCTCGTTATGTGTTGTATTAAACCTACTGAAAATTTGACATGAAAACTGTTCTAAAGAGAAAAGCACCTTTAGGATTCTCACACAAGTGACACTGGAGCTTCTGTTATAGTAAATATCGTGTGTCAGGTGTTGTGTCATACATTAAGGTGGCAGAGGCTGGTACAGTATGTATAGTGTGGTATGTAAGGGGGCTGTGGGAGAGAAAGGGAATAGCCTTAAAGCAAAGAGATGGTGCTTTTCCCTGGAAAGCTGTGCCGCCGGGTCTGGTTCCTCAGCTGGGTACTCTCCAAGCTTCTGGATCCCTCCTGTCGCAGGGTCTTCGTTACTAGTCTTTAATCTTGCAGCAGCATTTTGAAACTGTGGTAATTGGGTCTCTCGACAGTAGGTTCCCAAGAAACTGTTGGGAAGAGTTTGAATTCCATCAGGAATTATAGCAAGAATGGAAGTGACATCTATTACTGAGCCTTATCCTTTGGTTGGAAGAAAACA
The DNA here is from genome assembly GCA_030449065.1 of Oceanodroma leucorhoa. Taxonomy (NCBI): domain Eukaryota; kingdom Metazoa; phylum Chordata; class Aves; order Procellariiformes; genus Oceanodroma; species Oceanodroma leucorhoa. The sequence continues at coordinate 4,896,308 of JASVER010000030.1, forward strand.
TTTCTTTTATGCTATTTCTATTTCTTTCCACTAGAAGATAGTCTTGAGTCAAAAGTTACGTATTTCAAGCAGCAACTGTGACTTTTAATGCTCATTTAAAATGTTGATTTATTCAATAGTGAAAATATAAATTAGCCTGACAGCAAATAATTAGAACAAAACTGTGGCAGTGAACATTACATTGGAACATGGCTAATAATAGAAATGTGTGATACAGGCTGGTATCAGCAGCGTTGTTGTATAAGAGTGTTTCAGTGCTGGGAATACACGGGATGAAATGCAGGAGGTTAGTCTTAACTGCAGTGCAAGATGCTCTCAAGCGGTGGCACGTAACGTCTCAAAGCATGTCACATCAGAAGAGAATTTAACTCTGGTTCTTTTCTGCGGTACTCACTATCTCCATTTAAATTTCCTGAATAGCTGCTTCCTCATCCCATTTTCTAGAATAACTGATATTTGCATAACTGACCAACTTGACATCTGGGGTTTGGAGGAGTGGGATGTTTCTGTAGCGCAGGGCCTGTTCTATGCTTCTGGAGAAATAAAATTGCTACAGGTGAGATGTTGTAGTTCTCATGTAGTGGCTCTTTGGTGCATTAATAGAAGCATTTGGTCTCCAAAATTCAGTAGAAACAGAGGCTACCTGAGAAATACAAATGGAACTGAAAAAACGAGTAAATTATTTAACATTGCTTGCATGGAGATGAAGGCATGGTGGAAGATACAGAGGTAAAAATATTTTCTTGGGTAAAAAAAAAAAAAAAAGGATACAAAACCAAATCAGGGTTTCTCTTTCTTTCTCCAGAAAAGTTGTCCAGAGTTCTTCTCCAACTCTCAGTTTTGTTCCTGGAGTTTTGCTCTCCCGAACAAAAACGTGCGCACTTTGAGTTAACTCCAAGAGTTAACTTTCAGGTCCTTCAAACAAAATCCTTGTTGTGGTTTTTGGGTTTTGGTTGGGCTTGGTTTGTTTGGGGGTTTGTTGGTTTTTAAAGCTTAAAACAGCTTCTTAAAGTGAGGATTTCAAGAGCAACTGAAATAAAGCAGTAATAAATCTCTACCACTTGCAGCAGAGTATGGCAGCCTACCTGTGTAATATTCTTTTACATTCCATAATCAAAATTCTGGTCCATCGCTAAAGAGAGCAACGTAGTGCTCTAGCTACAGAGACTCGGTAAAACCACTCTCTGCCTCCCTCCAACCCAATATGCTTTTTCTATACGCTACACATCAGGGAAGCGAGGTCTACTTTCTGTGGTACGGACCAAAAGAATTTGAGCAAAGGGATGCCGCCACCGGGTGTAGAACAAAGCGAGACGGTGGCTGGAGAAGCCCCTCGGCTAGCAAAGCAGGAAGCCTTCCTTCTTTGCTAGGTCCAGGACGCCGTCGCTGTGACCTCCGTTAGGAGTAACAGGTTGACGAAGGTCGGGGCAAGGAGGGAGTGTTAAAGGCCAGAACGCACACGAATTTGTAATGCATGTCGAACTTGGACTTTCCCATTGCACAATTCCCTGTTACAACAGATGTAAGATTTCAAGCGGACTTGCACATAAGCATGTTTTTCTATGGTATCGGACTAATCTTGAGAGTTAAACACTTTTTTATGGATCTCACAGTCAGATTTACTGGTGTTCAAGGTACAAATCTTGGATGATGATTTCAAAACTAGAAAATGTATGTGAGCCAGCTAGCATTTGTTCCAGCTGCTGCTGTTTTTTCCCGTTCGGCTTCCATGTGCACAGACGTTCTGCTGCCTGCCATTTCAGCCGTTTGTGCTACAGCGCTAGTAGGACAGGCACGAACGCAAGCTCAGTACAAGAACCACAGAGGCCTCTAAACATGTTCTCAGAGCTGGAGGAAAAAACAAACCAAACAAAACAAAGAAGATAGATAGGATGAAGCTTTTTCTCACATCACAGTGCACGTGCATGAACTGAGAGCACGGCTACCTGGAAATTGTTACGTTTTCTAGCAGGCCATAACACACTAACGTTGCCAATATTTCGGAATAACTCGTTCTTTATTTGCTACCATTGTAAACATCTCTTTCCATTACACAGACATCACAATTTACATTATTGCTTTTATATTGTGGTAAACAGAAATTTCCATTAGTATGCAGCTATCTAAGCACAGTGTGATAAGGAAAAACTGCCCACAAGCTGTCTTGGGCTGGTCCCCCCCCCCCCCGCTAGTGAAAGACAATATATAGACTGGCACAAGAAACATCAGTCCAAAGATCCATCACCATTGTACTACAGCAACACAAAACAAGTATGACGGGAAGAAACAACAGGTTACACCTTTAACACGCATTCACTAGCAGTATTTTCAAGAATACTGATGCTGAACTCCCACCTAACTAAATACAAACTTTTTCATCACAGTAATTCTTAAAACAAGGCTAACCAATATTTTTTTGTAAAATGTTTGTTTTGTAAACTAGGATGGAAAATCTGGAAAATGAATGCTTGGGGCTTTGTGTGTGTGTGTTTAATTTTTTGCTTTTTTTTTGTTTTGTGTTTCAAAGCGTGCAAATCCAAAACTATTTATATCTGAGGTGCTCAAATTGGCCCCTTTTCCTATTGCCCTATAGGACAAAATGCCCTATTCTTTACACTGCTGTATCAGATGACAGAAGCACAACCGTTTAAAAACATTCTCCGTTTCTTTCTTCCTAAATAGCACTGTCTTCAGATTGCTTTCCAGTCAAGTTGGTCACTTACGAAGCAGTGTATTTACTTATTGAAAAACTAGATTTTACTTTTGCGTGTGGTGAACTTCTACTTATCTTCAGATTAATTTGTTCATGGAGTGGCACCATGTTTCAAGCATATACTAAACAACGAAAGTGGAGGTAGTTTGTTTAACAGTTGCTACAGGAACAACAGCAACAAAAAAAATTAAAGAACCACCTTGTCGTCTTCAGTTTTAGATTTTTTTCTAAAATTAATATTGCATATAAGCTTTCACATAGTGAATGCTTTAAAGAGGCAGCACGTTAGAAAACTAACAGTACTTGCAAATTCTAATAAGATAATACCTTAAAACATGACAGTTAATAAATAACAAGAGAATTTACCACGGTTTTAAGACTCTTGGAATAAACCATGAGCACCAAATTCTGATATTAAACAAATTGATTATATCAACTTGCAGAAAGGTGGCCTACCTCCATTTTGAATCTTCCATAACCTTAGGATTGTCACCCTACAATAGAGTTAGTATAAAATACTGCTGAGTAGTAAAACATTGTTCTTCCCTTCCCTAAACACCATTTTACCTTTTCCCATATATTTTCTAGCTACCACCGTAATACAATTAGCCTACCACTGGTGCAAAACAGGACACCCAGTACTAGCCTACATATAGTGAGTGACTCCTAGACAGAAGGACTGGGCTACTTGATCGCACAAAACTACATGCAAATCCTAACTGTTTACTGGGAAGGTGTATTGGAGCCTACCATAAACATTCACCTTAACTACTACATGCAAACTAATGCATTCCCATATATCTCACTCATCTGGTGATGGTTGGGTTTACTTTTTTCCCTTGTATACTGCCACAGTTTACTCCCAGCTCATGCTTTGATTAAAAAAAAAAAAAAAAAAAAAAGCTAATGAAGATGCATCTCACATCAGGCTCAACCTATATTCTACATCAATATGCCTTAGGTGTGTGATAGGAAAACTGAAACTTATGGTTCGGCTTTAAAAGCCTCAGCAGTAGTTAGTGTCAGTCACCTAGTGAACAAGTTGCGGAGTGAAAGTTTCAAGGCTGGAAAGAGGAGGGTGTGGATTATTTTTGCAACAGTTGCCAAAAAAAAAAAAAAAAAATAAATAAAGGTTGCAGACTCTAGCACAGGGGAATGTTTTGGAGAGATGGCTCAAGCAATTTTGTTACTTGCTAGCAAGCAGTAGATGAAATAAAGAATGGGATCTCCTTTCCTGCTGCTGCTAAACATTAGGGTCACTTCTGAAATTCAAAAAGTCAGTCTCATGTTGCTTGCAAAGGAGATCTACAAGCAATAGCAAAAATTATTAATTAAGGAAGACAAACATGACAGAAGCTGGGGCTAGAAAGTAACAGACAACTAACCGCTCGGCCACGGGGAAAGAGTCTGCTTTCCACTTTCTTCCTCAGGTCTTAGGAACGCCCAGTATGTACAAGAGTCAGAGAAACAGAGCTCCACCACGGGACCTGAATCCCACAACACCCCCCACAGGATCTCAGCTTTTTCAGTGGTGAGAATTAGAGGACCCAAGTACCCAGGAGTAGCAAAAGAACTAGGCTTCCTGCAGTCAGTTTTGTAGCTAATCTAGTCAGTTCAGCTGTTCAGTTTACAAGCCATAATACCACCATAAATACTCCCTTCAAGCATCTTCACATTACTCTTTTTTTTTCAGTAGAATAGCATCAACCCAAGGCAGATGAGATGAACCCTTCTCCACCCTGCACGTTAAACTTAAGAATTGTTTAACTGTCGGCTATACCTAAGGTATCATAAAAAGAAAACAGAACTGTGTTACCTCCTACATATATACTGTCTACTCTGATCAGGAGCTTTCCCACAAATAAGAGATCACCGACACTTAAGGGATCACGAGCAGTTGGGTGGATGCAGTGCAAGAAGTCACTAGTTACACAGCACAGACTCACAGAATTCCTGAGGTGGGAAGGCACCTCTGGAGATCTCCTAGTCCAGCCCCCTGCCCAAAGCAGGGTCACCTAAAGCAGGCTGCTTAGGACCATGTCCAGTTGGGTTTTGATTATCTCCAAGGAGATGTGGTATTACATATTATAATAATACATTTAATACTCATGTAGTGTAACATCACTCATTACAAAAAAGGGGTTTGTCTTTTTATCTTCTCCTGACCAATATTTGTGTTCTTTAGGAATCTCTTCAGGATTAGTCATTGACTAGAAGTTAACTAATTTACCTGAGTTGATTTTAAAAAAAAAAAAAAAAAAAAAAAAAAAGGCATGAAAGCTTCTATTGGCATACAAATCTTGTGCCACTGTGTGCTATTTAGGTATATACTGAAAGAGTCTTTCCCAAATAACTCAAGCTTCTAAGGCTATGATCTGGTTACAGAATCAGAATAAAACACTGATTGAATAAAGCAGAAGGCACTTATTTAATAGCAGGTTTTTAGAAAATGAAGTGATGGTCATACCAAATCTGTTTAAAGTTGCTTTACGCAATCGTCAGTCACAATATAGGTATGAATTCCTATTGACTAGATTGTCTGAGGATGCCAAGATTAAGGAACGTGTTGCAGTTGCATCCCTTCCATGGAAAATACATCTTTGTTAGAGGCTTGTACTCAGGTGTGAATTTATTTTCACAAAATAGGGACTGCAGCTGCAATAAAGGTGTTTAAATGAGTGAACTTTATAAAAGGGCTAAACTAAGTGTCTTGTACTTCCCACTGAGAATACCCCATTAGCTGCTAAAAGAAAGGGCTGACAGCAAAGTCAAGCAGCCTGAGCAGCTGAAATCAGATTAGCAAAAATTGAAAATCTTTACAGTAGGAATATTTTTAGAAGGAGTAGCTTTAGTCTGAGGATCTGATCCTCACACTGATGAGCTCTGGTTCTTTTTGTTTGTTTGCAAACTAAGCTTTTCCCAAGAATAGGAATTCGCTGGTACAAATCCATAGATAAAAAAACTTCCTTAGCCAGAAGTAATTTCTAGTAAGTTTGTCAGTATGTTGATGGATTAAGCCTCTTCTCCAAAATCATAACTGACTAATACATCCCTTTGTGAACCTCTTCATTACAGAGGAGTTTAACATTGATGAGTGAACGATCGACTACATGTACAGAACAAGAACGCAAAAAGTCTAAAACCAGAGTAATTGCAACTAAAAGACGTTTTTAAAAAACAATTAACAGTCAAACCTATTCATGGAAAACATGATGCGGCATAAATACCTGCTTCATGTTCCTGCACCAAGAAGTATAAAAGAAACTGTGAAAGCAAGCGATCCAGAGGCTCTTGGGATTTGTGGGTTGTTTTTTGTGTTGGTTTGTTGGTTGTTTTTGTTTTGTTTTTTTTAAAAAGCTGTTCTTTGGAGAATAGCATATAAAGACCTGTAAACAGAGGTTGATTGTCCAAGCTTTCTTAACAGAATTTTGATTATTTTTTTTTTAACGTAAAATAAAAAAGTTCTATTGTTAAACAGTTTTTGGTGAAACATGCAAAACTTCCATCCAAACGCATAATTCCATTTTTGATGCAGAACCTCATAGACTGCAGGGGAGTTAAGGTTTCTTTGTATTTTGTAATGTTAGTATTACATCACAATCCAGTAGAAGTCCCTTAATTTTTTCATGGAATTTCTCTCTGTACTGGTTGAAGTGCATAATGCTTTCTGGTTCTTCTTCGAACCAGAACTTGTCAAACTCATAAACCAGATAACCTGTGAAGAAAATAAAATACAGATCTGCAAAAATGACCTCCACAATTTTCTGCCTTGATCTAGCTAGACCTAGAATGATCCTTTAGCCCCTATTCAATCCCTTAAAATAGGGAGTGTCCCATCCTGGTCAACAGCAAGCTTTTGGACACTGCAATAATGAATAAAAAGCTAAATCTGCAAATACTGAGTTTTCAGACTGCAGTCGCTAATATAGAGAAAGCCACCCAAATTTATCCCTTAAATGCACATTTCTGTAGCACAATGTTTAAGCATCAGGCGCATTTCCAGTACCTGATCCAGAAGATAAACAGCTTGCTCTGGGTAATGAGAAAAGAGCGGAAATGCATTCCAAAAAAACTAAACTCTGCATTGTAGACCTCCCCCCCGGTTGTCTGTACTAAAGAAGCTACAGATACTTACAGTAAAACTGATGGAAGTGCTCCATCTGCGGCAACCCAGAGACCACGTTGTACAGATGAGACTTTAAAGCACCATTCTTAAGCAAGCTGTAAGCCATTTCTGTCAGATTGATTCCAACTATTGCATAAGAATATCTGCAACACCAATCATAGGTCACGTTTTACCTTACGGATTGAAGGACCTAAAAGCTCCCCTGAAACAGTCTGCATTAGGATAACTGTAAGAGTCAGTTTTTCCTGTGATACTTGCTGTCAAGCTGACTCCGGCCTACAGACCGCTCTTTCCATTCCCTGGTGCATACAGCCATGTAAAAGTTATTTTAAAAAGCTAGTTTCCTATACAATAGTATGGCAAATACTTTCATTAGGCAATAATGAGATGGTAAGGTCAACATTGACACTAATTTGCTCATTTGAAATCACTAAATCTGCTGGAATATTAAAAATCGGACATCAAAAACGTTGTTACAGTATAAATGGAATGGCCACCTCAACCTGTTCTTCAAGATGAAAAAATCTGTTTTTCTGTTGCACGGTATAGAAAGCACCACAATAGAAATTCTTAAAGAACTGTTAAAACAAGTGTTTCTGGGGGAAGGAAAAAAGAAAAGATTAATTTGTGTCAATGATATGGGTATTTAATTGATGTAAATGTCTCAGATATCCTATTCACGACCTAGTTGCACAAGGTAATATTATTTACAATTGAAGTCATGAAAGCCTCCCATTCCAGGGAAGTGATTGAGTTAACTAGGGACTAGATGGATCGGATGATAGACAAAGGTTTACCAGCTTTCCTCTGTATCTGACTGGTTGTCCCTGTAAAATGAGCTAAATGTTTTAATATGCAAAGTTTTCAAAAATGAAGTTAAAGTTGAACAACAACAAAATATCTATTTGTACATACTTATTACAGAACAGAAACCTAGCAAAAAAGGGGCCTTAAGAGATAATCTATTCCATCCCAAGACAGGCTCGGTAAGAAGGTGAAAAATAAGTATTAATTTCTAAATCTAATCTAAGCCTATTACTAATAAAGCTAACTATGACGTTAAAGGCATTCACTGTGTTAACCAAAGCCAATATTTTGCAACATTTTTGTCCCAACAAGTCTATTCTGAAAAAAAAAAAAACCTGCACATAGTTCCCAGCCTGAAATTGATTTCTGTGTTTGGTTTCTCACGCCTGTCTACTTTGGCCTTTTTTTCATCCTTTAATGGGAAAAACCCACAAATATTTATTTTCAGGACACATACTTGGCAGTCTTCACATGAGCTCGTACACAGAACAAGCCAAAAAAACTCATATAGTGACTTACCCCAGCTTTGGGTGATTTGAATGAGAAAGGATCTGACGAGCTTCGTCGGTGTAATGCTTACTAAAATACCTGTCAGTGTAAAACAGGATCTTCCATTACTTTTTTTGAGTTAATATAAAAAAATATTAATATGTTCAACAGCAAAATGTGTAGCTTTAAACTAAAGCTGAATACTACTGTGTACTGAAAAGTGTCCTGAAATGAAAACCAAGGCAAAGGTAGCAAATTAAATTATATTCAGCATGAACTAATACAGTAAAAAAAAAAAATCATTGTGATCTGAACATCAAATATGAAGTTCACCCAAGTCCACAAATTAGCTTAGCAAAGTTATGCAAACCTGTTTATTTTTCATTACAGTAATTAATTCAGGAATTTTAAAAGCTTTTGACAAATTACTTTCTAAGTTATAATCTACCAAATCTATCATATGACAACAAAAAAATAAGGTATCTTGGGCAACTTTCTGTTCCTCCCCTTGCTTGTTGGCCTCTACCCAACCACATATTTACAGACATGCAGCCGCTAGAAATGTTGACTTATTTAAAAAATACTGGTTTTCACTGTACAGAAGCCACCATTTCTATTTGCTTCTATTCAGCCTTTATTAGAAATAGCATTAACTAGAGAAAATACATAGATATTGAAAATTAGTTACAACAGAAATTAAATACTACTTTTCACTTACACCAGATTCACTAACCCCAGGAGGCCCATTCCTCTGAAGTCTGTTTTGGGATCATCGCCTTGGAAGCCAATGTCACACCACTGCTTGGTGATTCTGGCCTTCAGATTCTCATGGGGCATCAGCAAATTCCAAAGCTGCACAAATATGCTTCCATGTTATGCACAGCTGCTAAAGTATTCCAAGTCACACAATTCAGAACACTTGCTGCACATTAGAAACCATTCGCCACGGAATAGGATACAATCTGTGTGCTGCTCTTTTCTGTCAGTGGCAATCTGGAGTCATACTACAATGGCTTATTTCAGCAATTATGAAAATGATTACATTTAACATTAAATGCGATAACTTCACGGACAAAGCCACTGTATCAATACAAAAGAAACAAAGACTTGTTTCACTTCAGAAATTAATTTATGCATCATTTTCTGATAGGACAGCTATAAACTGACATACAAATTCTCAATGAATGCTCACTTAACACGTCAATGTTGGGACTTGCATGGCAAGCTGAGATAATTATGAAATGCTAAGAAAATGACATGCTAATATATTTGCACAGTAGAAGCTATTTTAAAAAGCCTCAAGCGGTGTTCTATTATTTGCTTGCTATTACTTATTGTTACCTAAAGTACATTACCAATACTTTTTATCTTCCAGCATTAAACTATCCTCTTTGACATTTACTGGGATGCAGTAATAAGAAAGCACTACTGTCTTTTTTGTTTAGTAATCATTGGTTTACAAAGTTAGACATGTGCATAAGGTTAAATATCTTTTTAGTTAGGATCCTTCAGTGACCCGTTACAGAATTCTTTTGCTACTTATGTGTTGTTGTTATGTCTGATTTCACACAAACCAATCCCAGTGCAAGTAGCTCTAGTTTACTAATCTGTTTTGCTTTTATGTTGTATTTTAATGTGTCATTTCTATAATGGCTTGGCAGTTCACAAGTAGAAATGAGCTCTAAATAGGCCAGCTGGTAAGAATACTACCAATAAATTAAGTTCATTCAAGCTGTTGGACTTGGAGGGGAAAAAACAAACAAACAGCTTTTTGTATTTAAAAGATTCTTTTCACCTCAATTAACTGTTCCTCATGTTCTTCGTTATCCGAATCATACGGGACCTTCCTCAGATTTTCCACATTCAAATAAAGTTTTTTATAACCTGATATCTGCAGTAAGGATATATGCAGATTTGTCTTAAACCTGAAATAATAACAAAACACCACACAGAAGCTATTAAAGAGGCATAGTTAGCCATAAATTCTTGCTTGAACTACCAGATAAGATGTTTCTTATGTTAATGCAATGTAAACACTAGAATTAGGGAGTGCTTGATGTTTATCTTTCAAACTACGGCATATTGGTTAAGTATACTGCTATATGGATCTTTCTTCTACTTAAAAAAAAATTCTAGCCGATTCCAGTGCTGCACAGTCAGGCCCTATGCACTTAAATTATGGAAGAAAAAATAATTTAGGTAAAATCTGTGATGACACAAGAAAACTCTGTATACCATCCTGACCCCTGTACCTTCACCTACCCTCAAACTTTTTGTAAGTCTTAAAGTGAAACTTTGTCACAAATACTTACAGCTTCAAAGCAGCATTTCATTAAACTTCAAAATTTTGACTATTCACAATTTTTCCTCTCAATCGCTCATAATTACTTATGCAGATGAATGCAAACATTAATTAGGCATCACTATACTCTCACAAATATATCTAGGCAACTACATAGTTCATGTAATCAACCTATGCAATAATCATATTACTTAGAAATAAGGAGTAACAGAAGGAACTTACAAGAAGGAGATGCAGTTATCCCAAATCCATGTCAATTAAAACTTTGCAATTTATTTTCTAGAACTGAAGAGGACATAACCATACCTTATTTTCTAATTTCATTCTGAACATTTGTGCTGAATGGCCTAAATATTGTATCAGATTAAGCGACTGCAAGAACAGGCCAAGAAGTCAGAATTATCTGCCATGAAGAACTTATGTTCGGGTTCCAAACGTACCCTGTATCCTCCTGTGCAATTTTCTTTTCTTTCATTACATCTCTGATACACTTCTCCATTTCAGCTTCCTCAACATGTACAGCATTTCTTAAAACCTAGGAAGTTAACACAGTAGAAGACTTCATGAGGAATGCAGAAATCTATCATCTACTTTATTCTTATTTCTCAGCTTCTGTAGAGCTGCCAGATATGTATTCTTTACTATAAAAGGACAACAGTCAATTTAGTGCAAACGTTTAACAATAAATGGGCCCATTATTGGGCCCCATATAAATGCATTAATTACACAAAAGCATAATTAGTAACTTTGTCAGACTGTAAACAACATTTAAACAGGAGTCCCATAAAGAATGAATAAAAAGCTCCAGAGTTGCTTAGTCTAGGTTCCCATTTGCTCTCAAATGCTGAACTGAAACATGTTCTTCCTAATCCCACTGAAACAAATGCAGCTATCGAGGAGCAAAAGTGATAAAACTTCAATAAGGAAATAATGCTTCAGAATTAGGAGACAGGGACCTAACGAAGTTGAGGTTTCAATGCTGGGGTGAAACAAAAGAACTTAATGTAAGATACTGCTATTCTGCAGTCTTTTAGAGTAAAGGGCAAATATTCGTAATGATCATTATACACTGCCCACCTAATATCACTTCACAACAATTTAACTTTGTCTTCTAAACTTGTTATGGTCCCAATGCATTCTTTAATACAATTCATGCTAACACCAAAGCAGCTTCATTTCAGTAAAGCAAAAGGTTAACTCTTTTAAAACTGAACATTAATAAGTAAGTTCGCGGACGACACCAAACTGGGCGGCAGCGTTGATCTGCCTGAGGGTAGGAAGGCTCTGCAGAGGGATCTGGACAGGCTGGATCGATGGGCCAAGGCCAACTGCATGAGGTTCAACAAGGCCAAGTGCCGGGTCCTGCACTTCGGTCACAGCAACCCCAGGCAACGCTACAGGCTTGGGGAAGAGTGGCTGGAAAGCTGCCCAGCGGAAAAGGACCTGGGGGTGCTGGTCGACGGCCGGCTGAACATGAGCCAGCAGTGTGCCCAGGTGGCCCAGAAGGCCAACGGCATCCTGGCCTGTGTCAGGAATAGTGTGGCCAGCAGGAGTAGGGAGGTGATCGTGCCCCTGTACTCGGCACTGGTGAGGCCGCACCTCGAATACTGTGTTCAGTTTTGGGCCCCTCACTACAAGAAGGACATTGAGGTGCTGGAGCGTGTCCAGAGAAGGGCGACGAGGCTGGTGAAGGGTCTGGAGAACAGGTCTTATGAGGAGCGGCTGAGGGAGCTGGGGTTGTTTAGCCTGGAGAAGAGGAGGCTGAGGGGAGACCTTATCGCTCTCTACAACTACCTGAAAGGAGGCTGTAGAGAGGCGGGTGTTGGTCTCTTCTCCCAAGTAACAAGTGATAGGACAAGAGGAAATGGCCTCAAGTAGCGCCAGGGGAGGTTTAGATTGGATATTAGGAAAAATTTCTTCACCGAAAGGGTAGTCAGGCATTGGAACAGGCTGCCCAGGGAAGTGGTGGAGTCACCATCCCTGGAGGCGTTCAAAAAACGTGTGGATGTGGCGCTTCGGGACACGGTTTAGTGGGCATGGGTACTGGGTTGATGGTTGGACTCGATGATCTTAGAGGTCTTTTCCAACCTTAATGATTCTATGATTCTATGATATTTGATACAATCATTTAATTAAGAGATGCTAAAAGACCCACCCATACTGCGCTCTACTGCAACAAAGATGCTTGTGGCAGTTACTAATTCTCTCTCAGTATCACATTGCAGAGATCAGCTAGAAGAAGGGAGAATGCAGTCACCTCACTGTCTAAAGAGGAAAAGTTTTGTTCAAGATACACAAATTTGAGGGTTTAAACTGTTAGCTTATGTCTAACTGCTACAGAACAGCTGGAAGGAGCTTGTCAGTTAAATGTTTATCTGCAAACTCGCATTACATTTTTTCAACAATTCAAGACACTATTGTACACACTGCATTTAATTGCTTTATCCATAGCATTTATCTATACTACACTTCTGGTTTCCACAAAAACAGCAAGAGATTGTTGTGACAGGGAGAACTGACCCTCTCCAGGAACAAAAGCCCTGTGTAACGACTTGTCTGACTTGCTGCTAAAGAGCAGGTAATCTCTTAGAGATGGAAACAAGCGTTTGACGGGACATGGGGTTATTTTTGAGAAACCCTGACTAACTCTAGCATACAGAACCCAAAATGCTGTTCTCTCCTCTCTGCCTTTTATTCCTCTACTTTCCTCCACCCTCAGAAAGTAAAGGCACACGTTCTTTTCTGGGATCTGTCTCTGAAAGAAGGTTTTATCACAGTTTAATCTCTAGTATCTTTTACCTTATTCTTTGATGATTCCAGTGAATGTTCTGCAATACAAAAAAAGTAAATGTCACAGTTAAATTGAACTGAATTGTTTTAAATAACTGACAATAAGTGTTCTTGTAGCATGTATTACAAATTTTGCATCCCTTTTATACATGTAATTAATGAAAAAATTACTTAATCTTAAAATCAACAGGTATCAGGTAACTCAAAGTCTTAATTTACATAGGTTTTTTTATAATCCTTGAGTACAATGGTGAAAATAGACTCGGATTTTTTAAAACATCGATCAATTACATGTACAAAAAGACAAATTTGAAAAGGTGTCAAGACAAAAATGTCTCCTGATATTTTTCCATTCTTAGAAATGTTTTTGTGTTTATTGCTGAAGAATAAGGAAACAAAGTCACTTCCTCAAGCTATTGTTAAAACGGCAAAAACTATAAGTAGTTTCTTAAACTACTATTTTAGATCAAAATTCTGCATCAAGCAGAATTGTGCATTTAATCACTCTTCCTTCCTCCCCCCCAAAAATGCATTCATGTCTGTTCTGTGTAGCTTTTTTAATAACAGGAAGGTAAAAACATACACGACGTGAAGGGAAGACTCTGGGGAAAAATATAAGATTTCTGATTCACTTTTTGAAGCTAACTGGAATTACCTCAGCAAGCAGGCAAGGAAACTAGATCTGGCGTTCTGATTTAAAATTCTCATGGGCTAGCCAGGAAGAAGGGAACAGTGAGAACACGCTCCGGGGGACGCAGGCTGCAGTCGGGACAGGTACTGGTTTCCAAGGATTGCTTTTCACGGCGTTTCTAAAGATCTCAGCCAGCCCCCTGGTTTAGCCTCCTGCATTACCTACGCTCAGCGTCCGCTGCGCGCCTGCCTTCGAGCCGTCAAAGACCCGCTGTAGCTCGCATTTCCGAGTCAGCAGCCTCAAGATCCACTTCAGCCAAAACCGAAGGTAGTTGCCGTACAGGAACCCCCAGAAGTACACCAACATCTTCTGCGGGAAGAAAGCCCCGCGTCAGCAGGAGGGTCAGGGCGGCGGCAGACCCCCTGCCTGACCAGCCTCCCCACCCCGATACCGCCGGCCGCCATCGCCGCCCGAAAACACCCTCCTCCGGGGGGGCAGCCCGGCACCATCACCGCCCGCCCCGGGCCGGCTCCCCCCTCAGCCCCGGGCCGGCTCCCCCCTCAGCCCCGGGCCGCCCTCACGAGCCGCTAACGGTCAGCAACCCCCGCGAGGCCGGCCCAGCGGCAGCCGGCACCCCCCACACCCCCCCCAGCCCCGCGACGACGGGAGCGGGCACCTGCCCCGGCAGCGCCGAGCGCGGCCGCCCCGCGCCCACCGTGGCGGCGACCTAGCGGCGCCCGGCCGCCCCCCGCATCCTCCCGCCGGAAGCCGCCTCCCGCCTTCCCCGACCTGGAAGTGATCGCGGGGCGCGGGACGGAAGTGCCCGTTGGCACGGGCCTTGCCTGTCCCGGTGGCCGTTACCGGCGCCCGGCTCCACTCCCTCAGCCGGCGGCGCCCGCCCGCCCGGCCGCCTGCTGCCCCGCCTTGGCGGCTGAGGCTGCGGCCCCGCCGGCGCAGCCCGCTGCCGCCGCTCCGGGGCGGAGGACGCTCCCCCTCCCGAGGCTGTCACGGCGCGGCTGCCTGCCCCGCTTGGGGAGCCCCGGGCCGGGCAGCCGCTGGCGGGTGTAGCTGCCTTCCCTCTGCAAGCGCCTTTCCCTTCCAGGCGCGCTTGGCTGCGGGCAAAGGGTGATGGGAGGGCAGGCGGCCAAGCGCGGCCTTGGGCTGGCTTGTGCCGGGTGCGGGCGGGCGGCCTAGCTCGGGGAAGGCCGCCTGCCGCCCCAAGAGCCCAGAGGCTTTGGCTGCTAGTCCGGAGTCAGGGGCGCAGGCCGAGGTGACAGGCGTGCCTCCCTAGGCAGCGTTACGGTTGCGCCCTGCGCAGGCCTGCCAGCCGGGACACACCGCTCTCCCTTCAGGGCTGACCCCAGTGCTCACCGGAGAACCGGCACGGGCAGCCCAGCTCGTACCTGGGCCGAAAATCGGTGTGCTGTCTCACTAGTTAACGCCTTCAACTCGTTTGTGATGCCTTACAAAATACACTTGGGGATTACTTGTGCTTGTTTTAAGTGTTTACGAAACTGTGCTTGAAGACTTGTTCCTTGCCTCTGCTATAGCTGAAGGCGATGCCAATCAGAAAGATGTTACGAATGTCGTTGGGCTAGATGCTTTTAAGGAGGAGTGCCTTGCCACGGATCCTGCTTTGCCATTGCTGAACAGAGGTTCAGCCTAAGCGGAGGTTCAGCCTAAGCATTTCATTTAGTTCCAGTCAGTACTTCCATTGTATTATAATTAAAAGTTATTTCAGTAAACATGGGTTGAGCAGTTCCTTTGAGGACAGCGGAAGGAGTTCCTATTCCTCTAAATTGTATGCAAAATCTGGAGGGTTGAAAGGGAGCTGACAGACTTGCTTGACCACATTCTGATACATTTTTTAATGTGAGGAAATTGAAGTACCTTTTACACAGAATCAAAAGCCACACAGCAGGTCTGGTGGCCTGTGTCCCACAGAGGATTTCAGAGGGTGGACTGACACATTTGGCATCCTCCCTTTGGATTTTTACACTCTTAAAGGTACAGAGTTTCATGTGGGGGAATCATTGATATGTGAACTTCAGTTGTTTGCAGATCTGATTCCTACTCTTAAAAACTATGAGGAGAGATGGTGCATGTTAAGAGATAGCAGGTGGTCATTTTTTTCAGTGTAAATTCGTAAGTGAGTAATCTGACTTAAAGCATTGGAGTGCTAGTGGACGAAAATAAACTAAAAAATATTTCTCTCCATTAAAAAGTATTCTTACTTGGTGACAGGATGGCGGGATGGTTCTACCACGTTACCTACATATAAGTCGATCCAAGATGGCCAAAACCCAGAAAATATCTTGAAAAAATATCAAAGATCCAGTGCCTAAGAACTGATAAAAGAAATTGGAGGAAAGAAATTTGTCTGCATTGCAGGACCTGGGTAAGCTACAGCTCCCACCGAACTTCTATGGGAAACAACTCTTAGCAAATAATCCAGATCAGGAAAAAAAGATTGCGCTACACCTCCCATCTGACAGTTTGGCAGAGCACTGCTGCTGCAGTATTTAAACAAAGCTAGGCTGAAAGCTTGTCGTCAGGAGAATCCTGGCTTCAGCAGCAGCAGCGGGGTGGTACAATTTGATGTTGGTGTCGTGGTTTAACCCCAGCCGGCAACTAAACACCATGCAGATGCTCGCTCACACCCTCCCTCCGGTAGGATGGGGGAGAGAATCGGGAGGGCACAAGTAGGAAAACTCGCGGGTTGAGGTAAAAGCAGTTTAATAATGGAAATAAAACAAAGTAGAACAGTGATAACAACGATGATAACAACAACAATAACAGAATATACAAAACAGGCGATGCACAATGCAGCTGCTCACCCACCGCGAGCCTCAAAAAAACCATGTGTGACAAGCCCTCCAGCCCCCTCACCCCGCCAGTTTTATACTGGGCATGATGTCACACGGTATAGAATGCCCCATTGGCCAGC
Organism: Oceanodroma leucorhoa; assembly: GCA_030449065.1. NCBI lineage: Eukaryota > Metazoa > Chordata > Aves > Procellariiformes > Oceanodroma > Oceanodroma leucorhoa. The sequence goes on from JASVER010000030.1 coordinate 4,913,113, forward strand.
TGGGTCAACCGCCCCGGCTGTGCTCCCCCTCATCTCCCCCTGCACCTGGCAGAGCATGGGAGGCTGAAAAGTCTTCGGTGCAAGCACCACCCAGCAACAACCAAAGCATCAATGGGCCATCAACGTTCCTCTCATTACCAAACCCGAAACACAGCACCCCCTCCAGCTACTGGGAGGAGAGTTAACTCTGTCCCAGCCGAAACCAGGATGGTTGGGAAGGCAGAGGACTTGTAACAACATGAAAAAATGGAAGGGTGGTCAGGTCCTTACTGTCAGTCTTTATGCCCACAATGGATTGCCCTGAGATAGTTCATTAGGAGCACGAGCTACCGGAATTACTTAGAAAGTCCAGCAAGTGCATCCTTAAAGTGTGGGTCTGTGCAAACAACACAGGGAAATTTCTAGCTGATGAGACTTTTGTTGATGTATTGTGCTGATTTTGGCTGGGATAGAGTTAATTTTCTTCATAGTAGCTAGGATGGGGCTGTGTTTTGGATTTGTGCTGAAAACAGCATTGATAACACAGGGAAGTTTTCATTACTGCTGAGCAGTGCTTACACAGAGCCAAGGCCTTTTCTGCTCCTCACCCCACCCCACCAGTGAGCAGGCTGGGGGTGCACAAGGAGTTGGGAGGGGACACGGCTGGGACAGCTGACCCCAACTGACCAAAGGGACATCCCACACCATGTGGCGTCATGCTCAGCATATAAGGCTGGGGGAAGAAGGAGGAAAGGGGGACGTTCAGAGTGATGGCGTTTGTCTTCCCAAGTAACCGTTAGGCGTGATGGAGCCCTGCTGTCCTGGGGATGGCTGAACACCTGCCTGCCGGTGGGAAGGAGGGAATGAATTCCTTGTTCTGCTTTGCTTGTGCGTGCAGCTTTTGCTTTAACGATTAAACTGTTTTTGTCTCAACCCATGAGTTTTCTCACTTTTACCCTTCTGATTCTCTCCCTCATCCCACTGTGAGGGGAGTGAGCAAGTGGCTGCGTGGGGCTTAGTTGCCGTCTGGGGTTAAACTACGACAGTCCTTTTTGGCACGCAATGTGGGGCTCAGAGGGTTCGAGATAACAGATTTGATTGGAATGTGCTAGATCGAATTTATAGCTGTTACTGCTGTTTAGCTTTTAATTGGCAGGCTCCTGTGCTTGCCATGGGGCTTGCTTGCCTCACTGCGTATTAGAGTCTAATGCTCGTTAGTGGCTGCTCTTTGCTTTCACTGCCTGCTGTACTGCTGGGCTGCTTATCGTCTTACTGTGCTGTGCCTGGGAGCACTCTGATAACAGCCATGGCCATGCGCCTGGGCTGGCGGATGGCCAGGGCATCGCTGCTGTTCCTGGGCTGCTGTACGGGGCGGGCTGGAACTCCAGTGTGAACTYGAGTCGAAGGGACTGTGACCTGTGGATGAGTCCACATGGGAGCAGGACACCCCAAGGTGTCTGTGGCCGTGGGTGAGTCCACGCCAGAGCAGGTACATCTCGAAGCGGYTGTGGCCGTGGTTATGTCTGTGCCRCAGCAGGTATACCTCTGAAGGGATTGTGCCCAAGGATAAGTCCACGCTGGAGAAGGTGGACTCGAAACATCCTYRGCTGTAGATAAGTCCATGCTGCAGCAGGTACACCTTGAAGCATCAGTGGCTGCGTATGAGGCCATGTAGGAGCAGGTTGACTCCTGAAGGGGCTGTGGCTGTGGGTAGGGCCGCGCTGGAGCAGGTATACCTCTGAAGGCATTGTGGCCCATGGAGGCGGCCACGCTGGAGCCRGTGCACCTCCAAGCAACTGTGGCTGYGGATAAGTCTGTGCCGCAGCAGGTACACCCCCGGAGAGACTGTGGCTCATAGATAAGGCTCCGCTTGGAGCAGGTACACCCCTAAGGGACTGCAGGCTGTGGGCAAGTCCAAGCCGGAGCAGGGGCAAGGGGAGGACTCCTTTCATTGCAATGTCAAACCCTATAACCTGGCCCAAAGGGACCAGGGGCGGAGACTGTAATGGAAATACCTTTAAGTTGTTGTAACCTGGGAGTCGAGTTGCATGTTATGGGAATTTCTATGGCAGGAACCACCTGAACCAACGGAGGAGAATCCTTACAAGAAGCAGTGCAAGTGCAGCAGTGACCCGACCTGAGCTGGCTTTGGTGCCCAGCAACTCCATGCAGCACACCACCTCTCCTGGCCTGAGTGACCACCGTAACAGATGGAGCCCAAAGTCATGGACTAAATGAACTCAGTGGACATTTTAAAGACATTTTATGGGGGTGGTCCATAGACTAAGGGAATGATATCTGTGTGTTCTGTCAAAGGATGGGAAGGGGGGTGGTGGGTAATGAGAATGTATTGGATAGTGTGGGACCTGAGCATGACGTAAATGGTATGGAATAAGGGGTGGAGAATGTGCTGGTTTTGGCTGGGATAGATTTCATTTTCTTCATAGCAGCCAGTATGGGGCTATGTTTTGGATTTGTGCTGAAAACAGCATTGATAACACAGGAATGTTTTTGTTATTGCTGAGCAGTGCTTACACAGAGCCAAGGCCTTTCTGCTTCTCACCCCACCAGCGAGCAGGCTGGGGGGCACAAGGAGTTGGGAGGGGACACGGCTGGGACAGCTGACCCCAACTGACCAAAGGGATATCCCACACCGTATGACGTCATGCTCGGCATATAAAGCTGGGGGAAGAAGGAGGAAGGGGGGACATTCGGAGTGATGGCGTTTGTCTTCCCAAGTAACCGTTAGGCGTGATGGAGCCCTGCTGTCCTGGGGATGGCTGAACACCTGCCTGCCCATGGGAAGCAGGGAATGAATTCCTTGGTTTGCTTTGCTTGTGCATGGGGCTTTTGTTTTACCTGTTAAACTGTCTTTTTCTCAATCCACGAGTTTTCTCTCTTCTACCCTTCTGATTCTCTCCCCCATCCCACTGTGAGGGGAGTGAGCAAGTGGCTGTGTAGTGCTTAGTTGCTGGCTGGGGTTAAACCATGACATATACCAAAATAAAACCTTCCTACTGCTTCAAGAGTTTCACTTTTCTTTGCATCTTTTAATTGATTAAATAGCTTCATATCAATATGATTAATTTTTTTTCTGTTATTTGTAATTAAATGGAAAATCCTTTTTGTATGGATTGTTAAGAACCAAAGTAACTTCTTCTTCTACTACAGGTTTTGGAATTTGTTCCAGTTCCTATTTTGGTTTATGACAGTCTTAAACTTTACCGTAACAATAAATACACACAATACACGATCGTTGTTTTCTCAGTCAGTTCTCTTCGCTTCCAGTCTCCAGGACTGATGTCTAGGGTATCCGGTGTTGACAATACATTGCAAAATACTTCTTTGTGTTATAATTAGACTTGTTGAGGTAAGGTTGAAAATTTTTAAGGTCTTGTTTTAAAGCACTTCTGAAATGTGAGAGTTTAAACGATGCGCATTTTAATCTAGCTTGTACTTTATTTGCTCATACAATGTTTTCTTTATTTAAGCCTGTGTTTTAAAGTAAAACCTGTAACCAATTACATTTATTTATTAAAAAATATCAAAGCATGCATTTTTGACAGTTTTTTCATAGCTTTTTATAACCTGTTATTAAAAAGATACAGAGCTTATTTACTGTGAATAAGGCAGGAGATAAAGGTGATTATACCAAAGTTGGTAATTTCAGGTCTGTTAATTTCTCTTTGGCTTCCAAACTTGATCATCTTTTTCAGTGTATAACAAGCAAGTGTAAACACTTGACTTAAAGCTTCATGGGGTTCTTTATAGAACCGAGTGATCCAGCAGCAAGCATGTTTGATTTTACACAAACGTTAGTACTTAAATCATGCAAGATGCTTCTGTATCATCATGCTCAGTCAATTCATAAATTATAAAGTCAAAAAATATAAAGCGGTAGCTTAAGAAAAAAAGTTCTAGCTTTCTCTTTTTGTGTTCAGCAGTTGCCTTCCAGCATTACCTTCACAGAGACTTTGGTTGAAGGAGAGATAGGGACCTACTGTTTACCTTTTAAAATTACGTTTCTTAGGTGACAGCAGGGCAATAGAAGGCGACTTTAACCAGCAATATCAGTTGGATCTCTACGCAGTCAGAAAACTTTCCATGGCAGCGACTACCTATTGTTACTGGTAGTTATCCTTTGTTCATGTACCCTTGTGGATGAAGGACAGCTGCAACCCACATGCAAAATAATCCATTACTTGTTTCACCCATGAGCCTGTGTTTTGTCAAATATTTATTTTAATCTTTCTTATCTCTACTCTTGCTTACACACAGGTGTGTGAAAACAGTATCGAAAACGTGAGACACTCAGCAAGAAAAGACATTCGTTACAAACCATGAGGACAAGCCTGGAAACTCTTTCTTGCACATAAGCTGCCTCGATGGAACTCATCAGTTGAATGACTTGCTTAGTGTAAGTATTAGAGATTACTCAGCAACATGTTCTATACAGTATTTTTAAAGATGATCAGTTTGCCAGAAATACGGAAAGTGTGCTGCTGGGAGGTAGAACTGGTCTGAAACATTTAACCCCCAAAAAAACCCTGCACATCTTATTCTAGTTGTACGTAGTTCCTGAGTTTATGAAGTAACATATGAAGAGAGCACTGAGAGGAAGATACCAGGAAAGCATGAAGCAAGAAAGAGGCCCTATTTGCAAGTAGGTCCCAAGGCAGGGGAAGTTCATGACATTTTCAATGATTAGGTATTTTGATTTTTTTTTTTGAAGAACAGTTAATGCACTACCTCATCGTAAGTTAATGCGCTCGTCTAAGAAGTCAGCATTAAGTAAATGATCACCACAACTCAGCATGGCTGAGTAACTGCATCTGCTTTAGAGTCAGCCTTAATAAATAACTTCTAATGCATTCAGTGGCAGTCTCCACAGATGTTCCCTGTACAGTGTGTAGGTTTGTTATTAGTTTCTGGAAATATATGATGGTGTTTTCTTTTTTTCCTGGCTCTGAAAATAAGCTAAAATTAAGTGTGCGTTAGATTTCTGTTATTCTTATCTTCAGTAGCCCTCCTGCTTGACCACATCATTTACATGTTCACTTTGGCTTTGTAACAGATAAAACACCGGCCAGTCAATTAAAAGGCACTTTAGTCATTACATGTGACATATTTAATGTTTATTTGTTCCTCTTAGTTCTAAATCTCTATTTTACTGCAAATCTGCCAAAATCTACATTGACCCTCCATTAAAGGTAGTGCCTTGAGCTTTTAGTTTGTTAACATGGAGAGGGAAATGGTGATGAGGAGGCAACAGCGTAAGAGGATTGAGTCGTAATCACATTGGTTAATATGAACAATTACAAATACATATTCAAAGTGTAGCCTAAAGAAGATTCATCAGTAAAAATATCAAAGATACAGTCAGAAACAGAAGGAAGAGGGAAGTGTAGAGTGAATGAGTACAGATCAGGAATAGTGAGGTCTAACTCGAGGTTTCACAGTGATTCATGGACCCAGACTCAGATTTTTAGTTCTCCATTTGTATACTGATGCAGGGTACTAGCAGTCTCCTGCATTATTAATGAATAATGACATTTATAATTCAAAGTAATTAGTAAACAGAGAAGTAAACCCATCCATGTCATCATTCAAACACAGGAAGGTTACGCTAACCTCGCAAGAGCAGCGATGTACAATTTGGGGAGCCTAAGATTAGTTTTCAAAAAAGGACATAGTTACACCGTTGGTGGTATAAAGAGTGGCATGTAAAGGCAGCATTCACATTAGGACTCCAGCGTGCTTGTGTCTGGACACCGATGTTGTAGGGTTTGGTTTGCTTTATACAACACTATTCCAAAGGATTTAGGGTTTTGGTATAAGATGAGATGTAGTTGTTAAGTAAACAAATAGAGAAAAGGAGGGAAGAGATATTAATAATACAAGCACATTTTTATAAACCAAATTGTATAAAATACTATATCCTTTAGCTAAATAAAGTAATAAGTTATTTATGCTAGTAATAAGTTAAGGAAATAGGTAACACATTAGATAGCAATCAGCTTACTGCTTTTACCAGCTGACCAAGTCCAGTATGAGTTCTGAGGTTGTCTTTTAGGTCTTTGCAACACAGAATGGGAAACCATATTTTCTTTATCTCAGGTGTGGAAGGGTGTGTGTGTGTGTGTGTGTAGATTTGTGAGCAGGCAGTGAACATATCAAAGTGAAAGCCGCCAACTACTTCAGGTATGAAAAGGAGAGCCTTTCTTCTCATAAAACGTAGGTGGTTCTGTTAAAACTATGTCCCTGTAACAGATTCTGGGAAGCTCTGTACATAAGATTTGCTTTCCCTTTATAAACTACATTATATGTATTCTAACTAGTGACTAATTTTTTGTTTGCTTATGGATTGCTGAGGACCTAAAAAGGAGAAGAGGTGTGCCTGCCATAATGGGAAGGCACATATGTGAAGAAGGGCGTGATGGCAGAAGTAAAATACCTTTACCAGTGTACATCAGAATGTCATCAGGTTAGATTTTGCAGCTGCTGTCCCTACTTTTTCTTTAAAGATGAACTGAAAAGCTTTGTTTATCTGACTGTGCTAAATGCACGTATTAATTGTACACTACAGCTCGGCTTGCTGATACAATCTTATCAGTAATATGACACCAAATGCACCGTTGGCTTTAAATGAACAAAATACTCATAACCATTATGATGTTGTGACTTGGGCTGAACAGTGCCTGCCTAAGCGCTGAGCCGAGATGGTTTTTGCTGTAAAAGTACTTGCCGCAGTCAAGAGGTTTTTCAGTTTGGGTGCTAGCCTCGGGAGGGCTAATGTCAGGGGAGGGCTCTGCCCAGGGCTTTGCAGCGGGAATTGCCGTGGGCACTCGTTCACGAGACTAATGTCTCCAGTGGGAAATCTCGGCGGCGGCAGGAGCAGGTGCCACCGCTGCACCCTGCGGGACCCTCCCGACGGGCGCCCGCTCCCCGGGCAACGCCGCTGTGAAGCGGGAGGGCACGGCGGCCCTGCCTGGCGGGGCAGGGGGCGGGCGGGTTGGGGCGGACACGCCCGGCCGGCAGTTGCCCGGGCGGAGGCGGGTGCCGGGCGGCAGAGCGGGCGGCGCGGGGGGCGTGCGGGCAGCGCCCCGCCGGGAGATGCGGCTGCGGCACGGCCCGCTCCTGACGGCGCTGTGCCTCGGCGCCGCCTTCCCCCTGCTCTGGTACGCGGCGTGGCAGGGGAGCCAAGGTGAGCCCGGGCACCGGCCGCGGGGGGCGAGGCGAGGCGCGGAGGGCGGGCGGGCGGCGCGGCGGCACCTGCTGCCTCCCTCTCGCCGGGCCGTCGGGGCACCGCGGCGGGGGGCTGCCTTCCCCGGCTGCGCCCGACGGCCGGGGTCCGCCCGCCTGGAGCGGCCGTCCCGGGAGCGGCAGCGAGTCAGGGTGGGGGCGCCCCGGGGAGGTCGGGGCTCGGGAGGCGTCGGGTCGCCCCGTCCCGTCCCCTCGCGGAGCTCCGGCCCCCGCGGAAGGAGGGCCGGTAACGGCTGCGCTGGCGGCGTGGGGCGCAGAGCCGGTGCCCGCGCTCCGCGGCTCGGCCGCCCGGGTCGGGACGTGGGTCTGGGCCGGGGGCTGCCCCACCGCCCGCTCCGCCAGCGGCCCCGCCAGCCCGCTCATGGCTGCGGCCGTCTGGGGGAACGGAGGGGCCGGGCGCGACGGGAGGCTTGGCCCCGGGTGAGGCTGCGGTGCAGGGCTGCCGGTTCCCCGGGGCCACGGGTTACGCGCTCCGCGCTACAAGCTTGGATCCTTGGGTCAAACCTGTCCGATTAAAAAAAACCAGCCAAATTTAAGAAACAATTTTAATAAAAGTTACTAACAAGCATCCTGCGTTAGGATGGAAAGAACGAGTCTAAAGGTGATTGCCGTGGCTGTCGCTTTTTAAGTGGTTTTGTTTTGAGTATTACTCGGGGAGGACAAAGTAGCATTATCCATTCTGCAGTTGTACTTGTGCCTCGTGTACAGTCACTTTTCCGTGCGCATGTTTCTAGCACCAGAACGCAATGTTCAATCCAGAGAAAAAATACCTGAGTGTTTATATTTTTATTTATAAACTTTAAAGTTACATAATATCTTTTTAATAGGTTTTGTAGGTGGTACATGTTGGATAGATCTATGGAAAGCCATATCTAAGATTCTCTGAGCCTACATAGGAAAGATAAAACTGATTTTTTTCTGAAAATAAATTAGAAGATCTCTCCAAATAGTACCTCTGAGGCCTGCAGACGTGGCTTGTTACGTGACAGTTTGTTTGGAGTGAGGGAGAGAGAGTGGATCTTTAAGTGCTTCCTATATACCCCTTTACAAAAGGTCTGGTTTTATAGATGCAGAATAATTAGAATAAGCCAATTAGTAATTTCTGGGGTGAACACAGAACTCCAACTAGCTGTTGATTTATTTATCTTAATTGTTTCTGTAACAAGTAGAAGTGGCAGCAGAGATCTTGGCCCCACAAGGGAATATTGAATAGAGTCGAGACAGTGCTGATCTTCCTGCCTTCATCATTTCTTGTCAACTATATGGTTGTTTATCTTAAAACACTTGTCGCTTTTCTCTGTGGCAATCCTGCTAGGAGTGGAGGAGGAGAAACAGAAGTAAAAGCAGGGTGTGTCTTAAGAAACAAAGATCCAAGAGATGATAGAATGAAAGCGTTCCTCCCATCCACAGTTACCACCCCTATCACCACGTTATCTTGTGATTTGTATTTTGTGACTCCCTGTTACTGAAGTTCCATTTTCATGCTGCTTTCTCTTTGGCCTTTCTCTGCTGGCGTTCCATGCTGGGGTGTTTTGCTTTGGGTTTTTTTTGTTACTGGGCGGGGGGGGGAGGTAATATGTATTCTGGTATATATGTATATGTGTTGTTTTAACTTTTCTCTTTCCACAGTTGTCTCCTCCTCCATAGTAAACAGAGTAACTAATTCCTCTCAAATGGTATCATTTTCCTAATTATTATTATTAGCACCTGTTTTCTTAACAAACTTTTAACCATTACAAATGTAAATACGTAGTGTTCAGAGAGACATTCTCTCTTAAGCTTGGTAAGTCTCACAAATGTGTAAATAAGAGTTGATACCAGTAACTAAAGGAGGAGGTAACAGCACGTGGTGAATGACTTTATATTGTGTTTATTTCGCTGGAAAGATAGTCTTTGTTCCTGAGTGGTGTTAGAAGACAGAAGTCTTCTACCCACCCAAAAAACCCCAAGAACAGCCATATGTTGTTACCTTTTTCCACAGAGAGAGAAGTATTGGGAGCAAACCAACTGATGCTCTATCGTTGTCACAGAGTATCTCTTTAAGAAGGTGGTTTGAAATTAATCTTTTTCTCTGAAAACAGGTAGATACCTCTGCTTAGATATCGTTAAACCTCTCTTCTTCCCTTCCATGCTGCTGAACTTGCCTCTCCACTGACATGCCTAGAGCACTACGGGAGTTCCCACTTTTCTCACATCTCGGACTGTGATGTTTGTTTCCTTTTCTGATAACCTTTTTACTTATCCCACCTGTGACTGAGAGGTCAAGTGCTGTCTCAGCTTGTCAGCTCCCATCTCTTTCAATCATTTGTCAAATGTTCTTCTCTGGCTCATTTTCTCCCACACATTTTGTTAAATCTCCACTTACTTCAGTTTCCTCCTCTGCTTTGCCCATTAAAACGTTTTGGCTGCTCTTGATCTTTGACTACAGCGTTTCGCACTAAGCAGCAGTAGTCTGTAGTATTCCCTCCGGTTTCTGTCCAGTTGTTGTCTCCTGGATGGTAGTGACGCTGGGATAGCAAATAATCTTTTTTGTTTGTTGTACGACTAGGACAGGGCATCCTAGCTCAAGACTAGCGGTATTAAGTACTTCCATAATATGAAAAGAATATAATAGCCCTGTAAAATATCGTTCAGTTTGTCTGCAGTCTCAGAGCCTTTCAGCCCTTGAGTATTAGCTTGAAGTGTAAATCGGGTATTGGCTCTGTCCCGATTTCTGTGCAAATAAAAATCAAAGCCAGTGACCTTTAAATGCCATATACTAAGGGGCTAGGTAGGTTGAGAGATTTGAGTTGAAACGTGTTTGCTGTCAATGACAGCAGTAAGTAATTGGCAGTTTGGTACTGCTGCTAACTACTCAGTGCAGCCTGAGTGTTGACTTGCCGTTGTGAGACGTAACTCAAGTACGGGTAACTTGAACTGGCACGGCAGGGAAGATGCTCCTGCATCACTCATGCACTTAAAAATGAAAGTTCAGAATCCACCAAAGTCACTGGACTTCAGCTATGGTGGATAATACTATATACGTTTTAACTCTCCTTACAAAAATGTTTTCGTAGTCACTTTTTCCATTGCTTTATAAATACAAGCAGAGGTTTCATTTTAAATAGGCTGATATTTTTGTGGCAAAAAAAAAAAAAAAAAAAAAAGAAAAAGAGATAAAAGTAATTACGGAGACAACTGGTAATCACCAGATCTTCAGCAAAGCCTGATACTGTCTAAACTTGCGTAGTGATTCCTTCAACATCCTCGAGTGCTTGCGAACAGAGGCTGCTATTAGCAAGTCATGAGGTGGACCTGTTCCACGTCCTGCATGGTTTTGCTGTGAGCTTTTTGGTCCCTCCCCAGGCCCCGAGCCAAACCTGTCTGAAGCAAACAGTTTGCATCTGGGGATAGGACAGGCTGTTGTCAGGATGATGCAGATGTTCCTGCTGTTGTGCAACTGAGTTACAATCCACTTGTTAATTCACCTGACCAAAAGTATTTGCTCTCATATAAATACTCCTCATATAGATAGATTTGTAGTTACAGAAAGTAGTATACAACTTATATGTAGTGATTTTTTCACACAGTTTTAGCTACTGTTTTCCATGTAAATATTAATCAACAAGAAATATCACAGGTATACAAAAATAAACATGAGGAGGTAGCAAATCTTGAAAACATAGAAGAGAAGGTAAGAGCGCATTATAAACTCATTATGAACTTACATAAAGTCTCTTCAGAGGAAAGACTATTCCTGAATAAAAAGACACTTTGGTGTCTTGGCTGAATAACAATGAATTTTTTAGAAGTCACAGCAATGAGGTAAATCAGATCATCTCACATGGCAGCGCTTCTTCATGTTGCTTGTAAGGGTTACAAGATCAGATCTCTTTGAATTGATTTGTAACATGTTGCTGCCCTCTTCACCTAAATTTGTGGGATACTTTATCCAAGTAAATTAACACTAAGCTTTGTCTGGAAGTTAGGAGAAAGTGATGCTAAAATACGATGTCACAAGGACCTAAGTATGCTAAGATATACGTGTTGAGTCAAATATTGTGAAACCTGGATTTCTTTAGTTATTCCTGAGGTGAGGTGAAGAGGAGAGAACCTGTTCGTACTTAATTGCATTCACAGAAGTATACTTAAGGTTTATCAAATTGTTTAACATATTAAATTTTTCATTATTTCACAAAACTTTTCATCAGGAAAAGGGGTACAAAGGGTTAAAAGGTATTGCTGATGAAAGTCGTCTTTTTTTTGCAGTTGAAATATAGTAATGTACGTGCTAGCCCAAACAGCTGATTACACATTTCCTTTATTTCCAGTAGTCTTCTGTCCAGGGTGTGATGCTTTGCTTCGGCTGGCCAAGCCTTGCTCCCGCTGTGCACCCAAGCGCAGGTCCCCAGGAGACTCTGTCATTTGTGACGGAGTTCTTTGCAGGTTTCCTCTCCAGACCCGACTGGCACACTCTGGCTCAAAGCTTCAATTAAATAGTGGCAAATTGACAGATTTGATAAGGAGTCTTGAATTACACCATTCTCATTTCAGCCAGTACAGCTTATCCAGATTTATGAACACGCAGAAGCCAATTTTCCTGCCTTCTCTAGGCCTGTTAGGCTGTGTTTAACCACCATTTTCCCCAGTTGACTGCTAGGCTACATCTTCCCTCCTTGCCTTCATGCATACGTTTCCTTACAGTGGAACTGAGAGCATACAGAGGTTATGGCACATCCAGGTTTTGCCCCAACATGCAGTCAGGATCTGGCCAAAATGCCCAGTGTGGTAAGGGAAGAGTTTCTCCAGTCCGCTGAGTGCTTACTCAGATTCTTGGCGTAGTTCTGCGTTTAGGTATTTTAAAAAACCGTACAACAACCTCAGTTGGGACTTAAGACTTAGTATTTACTGATCCCAAATTTTATATCAAAATTCATATCCAAGACTTACAAAAGCCGTATAGTTTTACTGGCTTCTAAATGTGTAATTTACTGAACTAAGAGTCTGCTGCTTCTTGCAGTTACTTCAGGCGGAATAGTGGCTGCCTTGTCCTCAAAAGTAGAGGAACTGAGTCATAAATCCTATAAAGATTCAGGTACAAAATGAGACTAGTTACTGTTGGTTTTCATAGAGAAAGGGACAGGGAACATTTCAGACCTCTCTTTGTTTGCTGTGCAGTGTCTCATCACAACCTATACTTAACAAGTGTAAACACACGACCTTCACGCTTTCCTAAAGTTGCACACTGAGTCTTGAGGAACACAGTTTTATCCAGAAATACTTTAGTTAGTGGCTAGGCATTTAATTAAATGTGTGTATAAATGAGTGATTGTTGCTACATCAGGCAGAACAGTATAAATATTTAAAATACTAACCAGAATGAAGCAATAACCATTGCTTGAAGTGAATGAGTACTTTTTATTTCTCTGATAAAGGCCATATTCAAATCAGAATTTTCCACTGCTATTGAGAACCTATATCATGTTACTAACATTACTATGTTAAAACCAAAATATACCAATTATGGTCAAACACCATGCAATATCCATTCAATTTATACATTTTCCCACTTATTTTAATACTATTGCTTTCCTATATAGTGATGTTCTGACTGAATGTTTTAAGATCACTTTTCACTACATTCTAATACAGGAAAAGACTCAGGTCTAAAATGAGGATTGTTTGCCAACATTTAAGAAAATATTATTAGAACTTAAGTTGTATTTTCTTTGAAACAAGTTTGCTTATCTATTTTCAGTTAGATACAGTATGTAAATGGTTCAGTAAAAAGTATTCTATGCCAAACCCAATAGTGTGTCCATGTTCATTATACAATTGAATGTGTTTTTAAAATTCAGTTATTAACTTTGATCTGCCTTTAACTTTGTAAGGTGTTTATTCGTTTTAATACTGGAAAGCAATTCTGATTCTTTTCCTAGTATATCCTCTGTATAGGCACAGACGAACCCTAACTTCCCCCTCAAATTGCTGGCACACTGCTCTTCTTTGATGTCACTGGGTTAAGGCAGTGTCCCTCCGATGGCCTCCACTCCTGATGTGGACACTGTCAAAGACGAGTAGACGCACTGGCACGACACTGCTGCCTGGTTCCTCTGCTTGCTTAGACGCCTACATAGAGAGCTGTAAAAATACGGTGGGAGAGCCCTCCTGCGTGTTAAGCCCCGTGCTTTGGCTTACCAAGCCTGCATGTTTGATACCGCTGCGTCACAGCCGGGCAAAGGTTTCAGCCAGCTGGCTGAGAATTCTGCCTGGCTGAAATTAATCTTTCTCCTCCTACTTGTAGCCTCTGCCGTAGCAATAGCCCCTGCAGCCCAGTTGCCATCAAAGCATGGACAGGATAGATGAGTGGAAACAATTAGAAGCTTCTTAAGCTGTTCACTTAACCTTCTCTTTTCAACTGTGTAAAATACACCAACCTCAGCACTGACTGACTTCAGAGGCTCCTGAAGATTTAAGATATGCATTAAGACATGCTGTGTCCTATGCTTAAGCTCAACAATCGAAGCTACCCCAGTTCTGACAAACATTAAACATAATGGGTGAATGTACCCAGTGCAGGTGAAGCGGCTTCTGACTTCATGGTAGTTTTTCTTGGCTGTCTCTAACCTGTTGGGAAACACAAATAATTCTGTGCTGTCATGCTATAAACAAAATAGTTATAGATCATGCACAAATTCAGGAAGGCGTCCTTACCTGGTAAGGTGCTTAAACACCCTTAGACTTTAGCACATTGTTGAATTTAAGTGTTTGTGTAAGAACTGGCTGTTCTGAACTAGGGCAGAGGCATTGTTTGGGGGATTTTTTTTTTTTTTCCTCCTTATTGCGAGAGAAAACAAAACCCAAGCTTGCAAAGCGTGTAACAAGATTTAGAAAGGTCTGTCTATTTTAGATCAGTTACGGGAAGATAACAAACCGCCACAGTTATTAGTGCAATGCATGCCTCAGTGGTTTAATATGCTTCATTAACCTGAACAGCGAGCAGTGGATCCAAGTGCGGAGTATGACAAGATCTTTTGCAGTTGGTCTGCTTATATAGTTTTCTTTTAAAGAGAGCATTAACCAAAATTCAGTTTCTAAAAGAGCGTGTCGTTAGGTATGATAAGCAGTGTAGCTTGTAATCAAGAAATGGGAACAAGAGTCACTGCTAGACTATGGGGTGTTTTCTTCCCTCCTTTCTGCCACTCCCGATTTTCCTTTTCTTTTCTTTTTTCTTTGAATGCGAGGAGGAGATATTGAATTGTTCCACAGCTCTTAGATATTGCCAGAAATCAATTGTTAATAAAACTGGAACTATTTATGATAATAGGAAGTATGCGTGTGTGGAACTAAGAGAGATGATGTGTTGACTTTCAGAATGAGTATTTGCTTTAGAGATAAGTATTGTTTCTAAACAGTTTCAGTTTCCTGTGCAGAAAGTTAAATATATATATGTATCTATTAGGAGATAACACAAGATTGCATTTAAAACCATTTTAAGTATTGCCATCTCAGAATTACAGTAGCCATAAGTATATATGACAACGTGTAGCAAACAGTCAGAGGAAATGCTGTGGTGGAGCTGAAAATTCGTTGCAAAAGCTTTGAGTGCTATCACTTAGTCTGGTTAGTTGTTGGGTTTTTTTCTTCCTAGTAGCCTCATTGACATTTCCTAGTAGGGTTTCCTACGCCCGGCAGAGTGATTCATCTTCAGGTCACCGAGGGGAAAAGCAGCCTTTACCTTCATTTACTTTTTGTAGCTTTGCCATAGGTCCTCATCTCGCTATTTTCCAGTTTTATCCTGACACTCCCCATTGCTGATGGGGAAGCACTGGTAGACAAGGTGTTGCCAAGTCAGGCTGTCGGTGGGGACAGACAGTGTTTCATGACACAGCCGAAGCCCCTTTCTCCTGGCCCTCCTTGCCAGAGCGAGCTGTATTTGTGAAAACGCCCTGCCTGCTTCTTTCCACGCAAGCTATTGCAAGCACCTGGTTTAGGTCTGTGTAGATCCTTACGTATTGAAGAGCAACAGTTTCCACACACACTAAAATCCATTTAAACTTAATGACCATTTAGAGTATTTAGCTTCATAATGCTTCTAATTTTATCTTCTTAGCTTGCTATAATTCTATCAGTAATAAATACTGTTCATGACAGTACCTTATTGCACGGCAAAATACAAAAAGTTCAGTACTGCTTTCCAAACACGCATTTTTTGCCAAAGTTTGCGAATAGTTAATATTGCACATTTACATATGCTCTAATAACACTTAGAACACTTCATGTTCTATTTCAAACTATATATGTTTATAATAACAAACTCATTCTTCGCTAAGGGTGAGTACTACGTTCCTTTTGTCAAACCCTTGCTTCCCCAGCTGTCAAAATCGAATGAGATAAGCAATTACTAAGAGTCTCGTTCTACTAACTGAACAGAGGCTTCAATTCTGAAAGGCTCAGAAATGTGGTTTCCCTCTTCTGGCCTGAAGAAACAGATAAGGCCAATTACAAATGCCAGCTTCTTTGGGTGCACTCAGAGCTGAGTATTGACCTTTTATTTGCTGGAGGCATCTATCATATTTTGGTAGGCTCACCTGTAAGTAAGCAAACAAAACTACAATTACTTGGTGCTTGCCAAAATGTCAGCCCGGTAGTGACATCGAGAGTTTTGAGTCGCGCTGACACTGGATAGCTGAAAGAATTGTAAAGAGAGGGACTACAATGTTATTATTGATCTCCAATTTCTTTACTGATTCCTCCTATAGTATAGTTGTACTGAGGGGAATTTTAGTCTGGTTTAGCAAAATCTCATGCTGTTACAGCACTGGAAATGTCAATGGAACAACACTTGCTGGTTACGAAACGCCTCCATTACGAAACGATTGATTCCCTTTTCAGAAGCAGTAAGTTGCATCCTGTGATAACCTGTATTTATCCTAAGATTGTGCTCTTTGTTGTT
Organism: Oceanodroma leucorhoa; assembly: GCA_030449065.1. NCBI lineage: Eukaryota > Metazoa > Chordata > Aves > Procellariiformes > Oceanodroma > Oceanodroma leucorhoa. The sequence goes on from JASVER010000030.1 coordinate 4,929,290, forward strand.
TGCATCTTCCCAGGAGCACGTGGAACTTTACTGCAGGTTAAACCTCCACTTTTTCTTGGCGCTTGATGCTACCTAACTCCTCATAAAGGCAATTGGAATTTAAAGAAAAATGCACATCCATTACTGTATCTTTAGTTTATACCTCTGAATTTGTCTTGGAATTGCAAGATAAATTTCCACCGTGTTTACATGTATTGATGCTCTGTTTGGAATCATTTTCTTGCTGTGAAAACAGTATCATTAATGTCTGTCAGTCACCTAAATCAGCTTAAACCTTCTGTTTCCATTTTATTCGTAGACATTCTAAAGCAAAAAGCTAAAGGTTGGATTATGGCAGTGGAAGCACAGCTGCAAAAGAAAAGCATAAACCAAGAAAGTGTATTCCTACATAGTAGTTGATGAAAGGGATCTTCCTTAGGTGCTCCAATAATTTAGCTTGGTTGGGGTTCTAGCTCTGTAGGCTGATGCCTCATGACAGATTTGTATTAGAAATCTATTTTAATCTTTCCCCTGCAGTTGTTAAAAGATGGACTCCACATCTGTTTCCCCATTTGACCCTCCATTTATTTATTTATGTATTTATTCTCTGATTATTTTTTAGGGAAGCCTACTTCAGTAAAGTAGAACTTCCTGTTGCACGCAGCTGAAGTAATCCAGTTTTCCCCTCCCTTCAACAACACTAAGTTTACTTTCACAGCTGCATAGTACAGAATACTCCTAGATATGAATGCCTTTCTTGCAAGTCAAAACATTTTTAAGACTGTCAGAAAATTTTAGGAAGCATTCATTTTATGGACATTTTACTAAACATGCTTTAAATTTTTAATGAGACCAATAATAATAATACAGATCACATGTTTACTTCTTTTTCTAGCTACTTTCTTCCTAGATGTTTTATACTTCAGGGTCTTCCAATCGTACATTTATTATGAAATTAAGTTTACTGCAAAAAAACCCCCAGCTGTTTATCCAAAATGCAAATTAATTCCAGTTTGAAATGCCTCTGCAAATCCTCACAAATTTGTATTACCTGTGCATTTTGCTCTTAGTCTCTTTTACAGACTAGAATCCCCGGGAATTCACTTTTGCTGAGAGACAATGGTGGGTCCTAGAAAATGAGTCCTGTCAAGGATGGGACTCAGCACAATCCACAAATAGAATGGGGAAAGTGTCTAAATAACAGCATTTAACTAAAAAAGAAATCCAATAAAAAAAGCAGCATTAGAAAACATTTTTAAATGAAGCAGAAGTCCCCTTCTGCCCTCTACTTTCTTTACTTCCTATTGCAAAGTGGGTGACATTATTGAAGTGTTGCCTTACATTAATTTTAATAAGTCTAACAGTCTTTATTCACGTGGCAATGAGGCAGTGGAGGCACTGACAGGTATGAGTCTTGTATATCATCTGTGATAACTGAGAAGTTCTGACAGTACTTGCCGCTTAGGAAAGCGGATCTTCTGTAAACATAACATTGACGTTATCTGAGAATACTATGCAGAACAGCAGGGGTGTCTGATAACCATGACTGAGAGTACAGCGTTTCTAATATCAATACGATTGTAGAGTGTTTCATCAAAGGTGGGCTATATATTATGAAGGTATCCTTCAATCCAGAGCACAATTACAGTTGTTACCTAATTAAATATATCCAGGAGTTCAAAAAACTGTCTTTACTAATAGTTCTTAATATACTCCAGGCACTTTTTAGCTCGTAGGTGAGGACTGAATACCTTAATATCTGTATTTTAATCTTAATAGTGTTTTATGCAAAAGACAAGCCATTACACAATTACGTTCTTCAATGTGACAAGAGTCATCAAGATTTGTCACTTAGTGAAAAATGTTGTTGGCTTTATTGGGTATTACCTTCCCCTGCAACTCATAGTCTTTCACTGACTTTTTCCTTATTATGGATGTCATATTCTTGTGCTTGTCTTCAATTGCAAGCCTTTACCCAGCTGTGCTCCCTAAACTCTACTTCTTAATACTCTTCCAGACTTCTTCATTCCATGAATAAACTTTGAGCGGCCTCTGTTATTATTGTTTATACACTTCTGGTCATGTCTTCTTCTGGACCGTCTGCTGTTCTTAAACTTTCTCCTTATTCCATCATCTAATTCACCTCTTTGAAAAGAAATTATGTTCTCATTGCAGGAAATGACTTAGATATGTACGCAAGCCAGTTTCTGGAACTTCGGCAAAGACTATTGTATGCTGAAAAGGAAAATAAAAAAAGATCCAACGAACTGAGCAGTGCCCTAGATGAAATTAAACGTGTAGTTGCAAGAAGAATGAACTCGACATCAAATCATACAGGTTTGTATGCATAAAGATGTACTGTGATAACGGTTCAAAGTTTTGTGTGCTCATGTTTCTTTATCACTGGTGTGGGGAGAAAAATGATTGATTTGGTTATATTAGCATTAGGTAGAAGTTTCTACTTTAAAAAAAGAGTGGGGAAGTAATCTGTAGCCCTTCTTTAAATAGGAGCGGTTAGTAACTAAACAAATAAGGAGAGGGAAAAAAAGGCGACACAATAGACTGCAGTGGTGTCGTAGTGGCAAAGCTGTACATATTGCTAATCGAGTTTCTTACGGTGCTTATCCCTCTCTTGCTGCCAACTACAGAGCACAGAATAAGCTATATTTACCAGCTTTTACTATGCCACTACGCCCTGATAAATACTAGGGCTCTAACCTGGAAGGCAGGTGCGCCTCCTCAGATGTTCCACAGTCCTGGTCCCCCTCTTGTCCAGGTGGAGTGACTTTTTGGGGGGGACTTTTTGGCCATGAGTGCTCTGCCATCCTGCCAGCAGACCCCGGGCACCGAGGTGTGCGTGGTGGGTGCGCGCTCCCATCTCAGCAGGCAGCCCACGTACAGCTGGGTGCGGGCCTGAACCCCGGAGCTGAGAAGCCCCAGGAGGTCTTGCTGGCTAGATACAGCCTAAGAATGTTCCCTTTGGGATTTATTTTTATCTTGCAAGTAGTTTGTAATTATCTGAAGGACATGTGAATGCTTGTAAGTGATGCCAATTAAAAGAAAATCTTTGAGGGGGGTTTCTCTGCCTTTTTGTTTTTTAAGAGGGACACCAACATACAATGAAGTTTACTCTAGTGATCTGGCTTCTCCCCATTGTTTAATTAAACTTCTTATTCATTTAAAAATGTATTAGATCCTTGCCTTACAGCCTGCTGTACATCCCCATCTATCTGCACGCTGTAGTTGCATACAATGGATGAGACAGTTTGATTCTGTCCCCTAGAAGACGTGATGTAGTAGTGCAGGATCTGCCTTCCCCCCTGTTCAGATTGGAAGAGCTGCTTCCCCGCGGAGAGGAGGAAAACTAGAAGGGGCATCTCTGCGCTGGAGGCATTCCACAACACACCCCGACTTCAAAAACAGTCTGGCTGCTACTGAAAACTACTTTTTAAAAACCCTTACTTGCATTCAGTACAGCAGGCTGGTATCAGATTAAAATAGGGAATAAGCCAGGACTGTTACAGGGGAAGAAGGAACAAGGTGCATTCCTGCTTTGTGTAGTCAGCTTTGTTTCTTACCCTGTTCTTCCCTGCCTTTTTCTGTCTGTTTGTTCAATATTAATTCAGTGGGACTCTTCGGATGCGTATAAACAAATGCTTGAGTGTTGGCAGGGTTGTGGCCTTGCAAGCTTTACAGTAGAGACCATGTTGTCAGCTACATGACATATATATATATGTATATATATATATATGTATATATATATTTGGTGGTGTTTTTTTTTTTTAAAAAAAACCTGTTTTCTCTAGAGTGGGGAATCTCTGTCGAGTCCTAATTTTCAGTGGGAATATCTTTTGAAAGTTGAAAAACTTCAAACAAATATTGCCCGTTCAGTAAGCCTCGGTCTTCATTGATCTAAGCCGAGTGAATGAAGCTGATGATGGTAATTTGTAAGACTTGTTTGAAGTAACTTTGAAGAGTGGTAAGTTTGGGGAGTTCTCTTAGATGCATTTCTTAGGAAAAATAACTTTCCATCTAAGTCAATAAACCTCCTGTTGCTTTGCTGACTGTGAAACTGTGAGTTTTCAGGTTTTCTGCAGCTTGGAAGGCTGTTCACATGATTTTGTGGCTAAAACTAATTGAGGTGGTGTCCTGAGCCCGGGAAGTGCCCTAGCACCAGCCTCTTTGCATGACTGATGAAGTGTCTGGAAGAGGCACCCACTGAAGTATGAATTATCTTACCTAAATTCATAGGAGCTTTATTTTTCTTTCAGGGCAAAAAGACATACATGTTGTAGGTAGCTAGAAGGGCATAGAAAAATTCAGCAACAGAGAATGACAGACGAAATTCTAGTATGAGAGCCATATGCTGTCTGTGTCAGGAAAGCAAGATTTAAGCCTTTAGACAAGTGGTAAATAAAGTCTGGAGTGATTTTCAGTTTTGTTTCCAAGCAGTTTTCTGAAATATTAGAAAGACCCTTTGTTATTCTTTGTAAATATAGTCTTCATTTTAATCCCTGCAAATACCTTTTTTAAAATTGCATGGTGCATATCATCTCTGCCGCCATGGGTATCTTACATTAAGCACAATTTATTTTGCAAGCTTATAATTGATTTTATAATGATTTTAAAATTAAGGTGTTCAAGTTTTTATTAAATTTATTTTAAAGAATTTTTACCACCACTGGAACATTCACGAATGTTTATATTAAGGTAGATAAATTAGTAAATTAATGTATCTAGGTTTTTTTATATGGCTTATTTTAAAAACAATAGGATTATTTTTATAAGATCACACTTGAGTTATTTCAAGGTGAATTAATATTCTAATTATTTTCATCTTTATTTTAAACTAGTAAAGAAAAAATAAATATTCCCTGGTTTTCTCTTAACTACTGCAGTCTTTTGTTTCTCAAATAGTTTCTGAAGGCCTGGATCTGGTTGTCCTTTTTGCCATAGGACTTTTCATAACCTGAGAACTTCTGTCTGAGCCCTGAACACCACCGTCTGTTACATTTTGGGGAAAGCATTTAAGTTTGTTCAGTAATTAAGAAAGTTATTAATCAGAACCTGTGTTTCTTTTCATTTAAAAAGTTGCTTGCCAACTGTGCAAAAAAACAAACCAGTTTTTTTTCCTGCTGCTTTTAAAGTAACTGCTTATTGTGTTTTAAGATGGCTCAGTCCTGCAACTGGTCAGGCACAGGGAAATGCAGGCGGAGTTCCCGGGACGCTCAGGCTTGGACTCTGCGCCGTTGCCTGAGTGGGGGACGTTGTTCTGGGCAAGGCTCAGTTTATTACCGCAGGAGGGGTAATATGTATGACATCTAATCACTTCTGAGGAATAGTTCTGATTAAATAACCTTGTGTGTGGTAATCTGCTAGTATTCAGTTGAGGAAAACAGTTGAAATAATAGGCTTCACCGCTGGCTTTTTATTTTATGTTTATATGTGGGTTTGTTGTTTCTTTAAGATGATACGAAGTGGAAAGTGTTAAACCTCACCAGAAAACTCCCCGTGCACATTACAAACATGTACTACTATCTACCTCACCTTCGAGAATATGAAGATGCCATTTTCCCAAATGTTATTTTTGGGCAACAGAGAACTGGAGGTAGGACATAAAGTTTGGCTTATATTTTCTGTATGTTTATATTTTAGGTGAAGTTCTAACAATGAAGCATACTCAAAGTTGAGAGGGGGTTTTCTCCCTAAACTTTATAATTCAGTTGCCAAACTGAATACATTTTAATGGGGATGGCAAAAGCACTTTTACCACTCCCATCCTAATTTCAAGTCTTCCCAAAGTATTCTGATAAACCTTTTCAAATATCAACAAAAAATAGTCGTAACTGAAAAGCAATATTATTTTTGTTCTTAGTCATGGATTCATGTGGCAAAGATGCATTAGCTGACATTTTTTCCCTGCAAAATTAGTATGAGTAAGGAAGCCAGAGAGGATTTACAATTCACACAGTTCACTAAAGTTAGGAGCAAATGGAAAGGTGATGTGATCATTTGCAGGATATTAATAAATCTTCAGTGTAACTTTTTTATCCACATGAGAAATCAGCTGACACCTGCACAAATCGTAATGAATTCCAGTGAACGGTAATACAAATGATTAAGTTACATCTTCTCCTAATTGTCGTGTGATAGGTAAAAAGAACATTCAAAAGCAATAAGCAAACAAGGAACTAGTCAACTATTTTGCTGAGTTTTGTATTTTGTTGAAAATTTCTCTAGGGTGATTTTATATAAACAAACATTGGCAGCACTTTTGATTTAACTAAAAAAATAACTTGGCCGTGCTCATGGCATGGGCTAGCGGTTCCACTGGAGTAATGCTGTGGTTCTCACTGGAGTGAGATCTATGAGCCCATAGATCAGTGTGAGTATGCAAAAGACCACAGGTATTCAGCAAAATGATTTGCAAAAATACCTCAGAAAACCAGATACATTCACAAGCAAGCAAGCAAAAAAAAAAAAAAAGAAGAAAACTAATAAAAGAATGCTGCATTTGCTGCATGTTTAATTTTCATTTATTTATACATGAAATCACAATAGCAAGACCACACTTTAACAAGTACAGGTTGACCTTCAGCGTGTAAACCCAAACAAAACCCCTGTGGTTTAGCAGGTTATGTGTGGGGAAGGAACGTTGGAACTTTGGCATTTTTGAGCTGATGCTTGTGCAAATGATGAAGTCTGGAGCAAGTCACTAACTGCACCTACTCCTGTCCTTCAAAATCTGCTGCTTCCTTACCAGCTTCACAAGGTTTTGGTGAATAGGAATCTTCTGCAAGGACTGAGAATTCTACAAGTTTACTGAGCCATATTAGGTCACTGACTTCAGTAATGCCCTCACCAATGAAAAAAGAGAGGTCCTGCTTACAATCTAATGATATGATATAGCACAGGTTTGCTACTAGTGGAGTCTTTGCCAGAGACAATTTCAATTCCTTTCTTCTTAATAACAACATCTAAGTTCCTTTCTTCTTATTATTAGAATCATAGAATCATTAAGGTTGGAAAAGACCTCTAAGATCACCAAGTCCCATTATTGATTATGTCAAAGCTATGGATTCGTATCACTTAAACTGCTCAGAAAGATTTTTGAGATTTTTATTTTTGGATTCCTTTCTGAGCTACACAGCACTCACCTCCCGTGACAACTGGCTCAGTAAAGCAGTATTGGTTTAACTCTTACTACTCAGATCTCCGACTCCATACCAAGAGCTAGCACTTATTTTGCAATACCCACTTTTGAAACTCAATAGCAGATACCTAGGTGTTTGCCAGAGGTAGTAATATCTCCACATTCTCAAATGTTGACAGTCTACACAGTGTAGACCTGGTGCTTATAACACAGATACGGGTGTCTCTAACCTAAACGTAGCTGGAGGTATCTCTCCTTGCAGGTAGTAAAGCAAATGCTGTCACAGTGCTATAGGAATATTAACTGTCACCAAGTCTCATGGTCACATCAAATCAAAATTAAAACATAATCTCAGTTTCCTTTTACCTGAATTAAAGTTACATGGCTTGTGGACTTCTTTCTTTGCAGTCTCACTGGTGATGGGTATTCCTACTGTGAAAAGGGAAAAACAAGATTATCTGATTAATACACTGCATTCCCTACTGTACGAACTTTCTGAAGAGCAAAAGAATGACTGTGTAATAATCATCTTTGTAGCAGAGGTAAGTTTGTGTGGAAAGGTGCAATATGCTGATAGAAAGACAATATGGAGATTTATGTCTTAGTGTAAAATACTGTTAGCTAGGTCTTTGGGAGGGATTTCTTCAGGGCTGGAGGAGATAGTGAGCAGTTAGTGCCTCAGTGTTCATAGGTGGAAAAAACCCTGTAACTCACACGATCGAAGGGTAAAAAGTCATATTACATTTACAAGCACAGTTGTTGCAGTCAGATTTTCAAATAAAACCATATGAACTCATTACTTATCTCTGAAAGTAAAGTATTCTACTTAAGGAATGAAATGTAAATCCTCCAGAGAAAAGTTCCATAAAACCCGAAAAAAATAAACTTAGTCTAACAAAAGATCAGATTATTTATCTGGTGCTTTGATATCATATGTCTTGCAAAGTACCTTGACATGTTGGAGCCTTGCCTTCTGCATGTGTATTGGCATTTCTTGTGAAAGAGAAAACTGTTCAAAGACTTGAATGGTTCCATGTTTGGGAGAGTAAGCAGTGCTCAAGGTAAATTATTAGGGATAAATTAATTTTTTCTCATTCCAAAATGTCTTGATCACATTGGAAAAAAAGCTACAGAAGGGAATTAGCTAGTGATAGTTACTTGTGGATAAAAAGGCTGTGCAATTATTCAGACTTCATATTTATTCTTCATATTTCTTTGTCCTTCCATAAACAAAGTTTCATACATGTATTCATTAACAGTTGAAGTTTGCTTTTTTTAGTTCAGTCATCACTTAGAGCAGCTTTTGCAACTGTAATACTGTCAAACAGAACATAGTTCACTTTATTAAGTCAGGTCATGACTTCCACTTTTCTGTTTGGATCACAACGGTAAGTAGAGAGGCCCAATTTTACTGACTGTAGTTCCTCTTCAGCATCATTTTCAGGAGCTGAACTTGTTTTACAGTTGCTATTTCCCAGTGAAGAGCCCTGGCAATGATGAGCTTTGCCTAGCTGCCATCCAGATAAACCTATTACAGGGCTTCAGAGAGTTCTTTGAGGTTTTAAGGGTTAACTTCTCAATAGTACAGTTTCCCACTGTGGACAGTCCTAACGTAGCACTTTTAACAAACGGTAGCTTTGGTTGTCCATTTCAACCAATTTAGGATTAAACTGCTGTTGTAAGAATCAGTCTTTCCTCGTTCTCCCATCCCCAAAGTCATGTTCTTGCAGCTTCCATTTTTCAGCCGTGCAGTAAAGTAGAGCAGGTTGATTGTGCTGATATGAGAGGTGATAAGAACATTTAATTATGAGAGGGGGGCAGGTGTGTTCACTGATCATGGATCCATTCCTTCCTTTTTCCCAGAAGGTTTCAGAAGATCAAGTTAAATGGGTTAAGTCTTATTGACTGAAAGTGAGTTTCAGAGTTGTTGGTATTTTTTTTATTACAGTTCTTTACTTATCACTTTGCATCTTTTTTACGTATTACAAATTTAATATATAGCTGGTAATGATTATTTGTGTATTTTAAAAAAAATCTGAACTGCTAAGACAGGTATTGTATTGCTTTTGAAATCCATAAAACTTAGAACTGTTTAATATAGTTAACAGATGTGTTTTCCACACTGAAACTGTTATTTTTATGAAACGGCAGCAATGAATAAGTATGTCCTCAAAATTTCCAGACTAAGAGCTGCAAGTTTGTTATATTAGAAAGAAACTCTAAATAAAAATTTTAAGTATCGCTAGCTTTAGAAAATTTTGCTCAGGTGACTTTTTCAACAGCCACAGGCCTCTTTTGTGATTTTTAGAAACGGCACTTTTTACTGACAGTTATATGACTGTGCTTTTCTGGCATAAGTGAAAGCTGTAGAACAGAATTTTATGCAGAAAATGGCTTGGCCTCCTGCAGAAGCAGTGAAAAAACAAAATGCAGAAACCATAGCTGGAGATAGTTCCGTTCTACTTTCAATTACACTGAAAGTTCAGTTGGCTTGAAAACCCTGTACTGTCCTTTAGTAGAAATGCTGCTATAACATAGTGCTTTTGTTTGTAATGAAAAGAGTTGGAGAATAAAAATGAAGTTTTTGCACGTAAATATTCCCTGGAAAATTTTGCTTAATACAAAAATGTCTGACTTGAAATGAACCCCCCCTTCTTTTCTTTAGGTGGATGCAGAATATGTTAACAGTGTCGCAGAAAGTGTTAAAACAAGGTAAGTCCCATGGAGTGTAACACTGAACAGCTAGTAAACACATTTTGAGCCTTTATGGAAAGAATTAGAGCATTTCAGCAATAAATTACAACTCTACCATACTGATGAAATGGAACTGCTAAGAAATGAGGCAAAGGTGCACTCAATATGTGTATTGTAACACACTCTGAAATTGAGAACAGAAGGATGTATATCAGTTTATTTTCCTCTTCTTATTTCATAAATATGCTTTAACTAATCAGGCAAGGTCTCAAGCCTCTGATAAATATTTACTTGAACCTCAGTCTTTTCCCCATGAAATTAATGATGCAATTCAAAGCACCTGAGGCTACATGTATTAGGTCCCCACTGACTTCACGGCCCTGCAATGTATTCTGATGTCTGCCATGTTTTCTAGGTGTTTTTGTTTCCTCATTTGCCTCTTTTTCATGAAGGCAATGGATTTTGGACAGCAATCTGATTCTATTCATAACATTAAATACTGTTATATGATGGGTAACGAGATGGATATTCTTTGCCATGCCAAATTAATATAAGAGTTATCAAATGAAGGCTTGAATCCCACTGCAGTTTTGCTTGCTCTTATCATCATTTCCCATAGACATTTATGGCATCATGCGTGTGAAAAACCTTAGAGCAGCTTGAGAAGAACAACTTACTACATTGAAGTATTTGGGGAAAAAAAATACATTCATTCATAGATTTATTTTGTCTTACAAAAGCTGCTTTCTTAGAACTGGCATAGTGTAGGTAACCGTCACAAAACAGGTAAGGCGTTTGCGTTGAAAGAAGCAAGAGATGGAATCTGCATTGTGCTGGAGTGCTGCTGTTGCTGGTTTCTTTGATGGACAATCTCATTCGTGAATTAGTTACTCAGGCAGAACCCCACTTTGGCCAGTATTTGAAGTGAAACAGCCTTTCCCCTCTCTCCTTCTTTAAAATGGCTACAAGGAGAGCTCTCAATCTTTGTATCAACGTTTTTTAGAGTATTAACAAAAACAAACACAAAAGTGGAACAAGATCCCCAGAGAGGTTGCCCTTTTCCTTCACTTTTGAGGCTTTACTGCGCATCCTGCTCTACTCAAGGGTTTCCCAGACTGTATTTGGGGTGCAGGTTTCCCCCAGAAGGCTCCCCAAGCTGAGCCTGCTAGCTAAGGAGTCGCAATAGCCTTCTGCCCCCGGAGGGTTTAGCTCAGCCGGGAGCACCGCAGCTAGGACGAGGTGACGAGGCAGTCCTCCTCAGTACCGTTGAGCACCCCAAGGTACCATACCTACAGCAACTTAAGCACTTAGATAATTGTTATGATTTCGTTATGGTTTTTGAAAATACTACTGCAGAGTAGATGCTTTGTCAGTGTTACACTGTAAGATTGAGATTTTTTTCCGTAAGCATGCTTGTACTGTAACGTGCTTAATTTTTAACGTTAGCTGTTTTCACTAATCATAGGAAATGGGGAACTCAGTTCTGAAAATTCCTTATTTCAGTGATCCTATGCCTATTAAAAACTGAAAAAAATATTTATTTATTTATTACATATCCTGGAGGAAGGGGGAGATTCGACCTCCAGGTTTAGCTTCCAAAGTTGATTACACATTTTTTTCAATGCCTTTTTAAGTGGAAAATTTAATCATTGGAGCAGAGACTAGACCCAGACTTCCCATACCAAACCCCCACTCCAGGACAGTATCATTTTGGCTAGAATGTAGAATTAGAGTTAGAGCAAGTGTAAGGAAGCTAGGAGCTCTCATGCAAGGGGGAACAGTTGTGTGTAGTTCTAGAGGGTGGATTTGGTTGTGAATTACTGCTGTGTTTTGGCAACCATCTCAGGATTACGAGTAAGCATCTATAGATGCAGGAGGGGCAGGATTTCTGAGATACACTTCTCTTCAGTGTTTTCTGTGACTTTGATGAGTTACAGTCCTGCCTGTTCTGATGGTTGTCAAAGACCCCTTCTTGGTTCCTAATTTACAATCGATGTGACTTAGTTTCTTTGCTAGAGTTGTGAATTCCACTTGTGGAGGAACAGACCTAACTCTGGGGAGCTGCTGTCCATGGTTGCCCTCAGAAGTCTTCTTGAGGAATGGGATCTCACTAAGCTTCTCTTCACAGCTTCCCCAGAGAAATCCAGTCTGGAGTCCTAGAGGTTATTTCTCCTCCTGCTTCTTACTATCCAGATCTTTCCAACCTGAAGAAAACATTTGGGGATTCGGAGGACAGAGTAAGGTAAGATAGCTGTATAAAACCTAAGAACTTTTGCTAAGAGTATAAAATGGAAAATTCTGCAAAAGTCAACATTGTTTGAGCTGATAATGTTTTTGTATTTCAGAGCTAATGGACCTCAAGTGTACTGTTTTTAAATATTATTACACAAGGGGATCTTGAGAAAAGCTATGCTCCACATCAGCTTCAGGGTGAGAGCCAAGGGTTCCCCTTTGGGTCTTGACTCTAGCCGTCCCCCAGGTTTTAAACCAGATGGATAATGCCAAGAGGCGGTAGGCTAGATGATCTGGTCATAAAGGAAAAAACAGGAAAATGTTTTATGTGACAGATAAGGGAGAGGCTCTGTCAACACACAAAGGAAACCTCATGTGGCCCCTTAGCTAACTAGTAACAACTAGTGTGGGTTTAATTAATGACCTAACTTCTGGTAATCATGGACTTTTTATACTACTGTTAATAATATATCCTAATTTCATTTGCTCATGTGCCCCAAATTCACTGAGACAGAGATTATAACCTAACAAGATTGATTTATTGGAGGAAAGTAATTTTCTTTTGATCAACAATAACTAATTTATTAGAAGCTACCCCAACAATGCAGCAAGAGAGCTGCAGTACTGAGAGCTGAGTTTGAAGGAAATCAGCAAGTGTATGTATGCATGTATATCGGGTTTATAGATAAACCTTACATCTTTCAGAGCATAAACATGTTTACATACTTATACATAAGTTTCAGATATGATTAGATTTGAATCAGATACACTTTTATGTTAATTAAATACTGATAAATTACTCTCTAGTCTTCCAGCATTGATTATCAAACATCAGCTTCATCCTCTGCTAAAATGAGAGACTGTATTTTGTAGAAAAAAATCTGTGTTTACATTTAAACCTGAAAATGAAGTTTATCAACCTGTTTTCTGTGCTGTTCATCAGTAAAAGCACTTAATTTTAGATCTTTAAATAATCATTGTGTGTTGATCTCTATTGTTCATAATATAATGAGTAGAATCTTTGACAGTCATTTGTCAGAAGTCATTTGACGTGAATATACTTGTTAGACATTTTGTTTCAGGTTGCACTGATACAGGTCAAAACTTTTTGCTTAGTTAACATTAACTTTTATAGGAAAGTCAAATTATTTACAAATGTTTACACTGATTATAGAGGAATTTTTATTCACTTAACAATGAGTTAGAATACTCAACCTTACAATTTTCCTGTAGAGAAAAAACTGCAGAGCATTAGAAGTGCTTTTATTATAGAAATAACCCTTGCAACCCCCCAGAAAAAGCTTATCAGAATTTGCTGCTTATGTTTAGGTGGAGAACTAAGCAGAATTTGGATTATAGCTTTTTAATGCTATATGCCCAACCTAAGGGAACATTTTATTTACAGGTATGTTCACATTATCATTAAGTAGCTGCAATACATCTGTACTGATTACTAGCTTTGGCAATTTTCATTTGTTTCAAAGGCCTCAATAAAACCAGCAATGTATTGTCATTTTCTGTGTATTTTGCCTGTGCTTTTTACAAGCATCCGCATATTTCTGTGTTTATATACATCTTACAGCCAGGTACTATTTGATTAAATCCATCTGCGCCTTCCTGTTATTTGTGAGTTTGAATAACAAGGTAGCTGAAGCATGAAGCTCTTATTTGATTAGGTTAAGGAAGTCAGAGTTTAATGTGTTTTCACTTGGTGCAGCAACACAGAATAGTGGTGGTAGGTCCGGGTTATGCCCCAGATCACAATGAACCCCAAAACCCTGACAGATGGGGAAACATACCAGTATAGCGATACTGGAGACAAGGTTAAACTGCAAGTTGGTACAGATCCTAAATTCTCCAGAAGATTTGGAGTATTAGACTTTAAGAAGATCCCCACGCATTCAGGCTCAGGTTTAGCCATCATTCTAGATTTGTGCTAATTTGCACTCCATAAAGATGATAATCACCACCAGAGATTCCAAAATGTATCATGACTGTTCAATAATGGAACAAATCCATAAAATTTCATGTAGCTGGTGAACGTCAACAATTTTAAAAAAAGCTCAGAATAGCATTTTGCTTAGTTCTTAGTTTTCCTGGGTCTTCTCCTGCTCAAATGGGCCTCAGACTCTGTATCACGTAAATACATGACATGATTCCCAGAAGCAGAAGAGAAGACTGCAAGAGCAGGTACCTCATATGATTCTTGTCAGTATTTAACACAAACGCATTTGAGCTGGGCTACTCAAGAGTCTATGCTCCGTTCTCAAATTTGGGATAGGCACTCAGGAGACAGGTGGACAAAGAAAAATGTTGTCTATTGAACAGTTAAGGTTTGCTGGAAAATGAAGTATTCTCCCATGACTTTCGTGTGTTTTTAAGAATGCTCCCCAAGTTTACTAAGTGCACTAGAGCATTAAGGCGTGGGAAACATGGTGAAGGGAAATGTTAAGCATACTGCCAGACACTTCATGTCCCTTTCTATTACAAAGTTCTCCAAGCATTTGTGTTTGCATGGAAGTGACTGACTTACGTATTAGTATTTTTAAAGAAATTCGAGAATATGTGTTTTCTTATCTGGGACATTATATAAGGACTGAACTGTTATTTGGAGCAAAGCCTGGATTGCAATGGTCTGCTGGTAGTTATGGCTGCATGCAGAATTTCCTTAGAAAGAAACTGTGCTTTCCTCGTACCGTTACCTAGTATATCCACTTCTTCATTTGTGTGTCCAGTCTGCTGCTGCTTCTGTAGCACCAGATGCTGGTCTGCCCAGAAAATACTCTACTGTAGAGTACACGTGAAAAGAAGGAACATATGCTGCCATAAAGTTAGTTATGATCTCTTTCCATTTGGAAGCCTTGTATTAATGGAAAGCAAATAACTTAAAAATCTCTTTCCTCAGGCTGGTACAAAGGTTTACTTCAGTAATCTTAGGGAAAACTTGAACTAGCTTGGATTTTATTTACTGTTTTGTCAGGAATAGTATCATTTGGGTGACTGATACTAACTTCTGAATTTTTAAAGAAGATAAGCATATGTAATTTCTCTTGATGTCTACATGATATCATGAGCCAGGCAAGATCTTAGCTGAATAAACCTGTAAACACTCATTCTAGGATACTGCTGAATCAGGATTTAAGCAAGTAGCTTTGTGAAGTCCATTGAAGCTAACGGGGTTACACTGTGGATGAACCTTACCTACTGATCAAACATAATCTTTGAAAAAGGATAATAAATCCCATCAGTCATCTCATCTCATCTCTTCTACTTGAAGCATCTCTTCTACTTCGCCTGTCTTTTTTTTTTTTTTTCATTTTCCCCCTTAATCAATAAAAAACTAAGAGAACTTTGAAATACTTGTTTCCACTTTGACTATACTTCCTGGACTCCACTAGAGCCCCTTGAGACACTTGTAATAATGTCAGAGACAAGATAATGGGATCTTAACATAGCTGTAAAAGCAGGCATTCGAATCCCAACCTAGTAGTGAGGAGATGCATTTGTTCTTTGTGTCCGTATAGACTTAGTTCATTCTGAAGTGATTAAACATTTCAAATCTGAAAGCATCTTTGAGAAACTCAGATACAGCAGTTTTGGGGAAGCGTTTTCTATTAGCACTCATGTGAACCAAAAATAAAATATTAAATAAATCTTTTAGTATCTTCAGTTACAATCTGTTACAAACTTCAGACTTAGTTAACTGAACTACTGCTATGCTTTTTTCACCTTATGAGTTTTTTCCTTGTGGAGGCTGGGGGAGCTTTGTATATTTATATATAACATATATGTATATACTGGTAATATATATTGCCAGCAGCACTTATCTGTACACCATTATTATAATTTCTCTAGTGTTTCTCTAATGGTTTTAAGGCCTGAGCAATAGCTCAGTAAAGTCATAAGGAGCCTTTGTATTGATTTTATTTTTTTCCTCCCCCCCACTAGACTCTAGGTCAAGCCTGTTATTTGGTAGAGTTCTTAAAAGGAATGACTTTCATGAGAGTGCATTTTTAGCTGAAATTTTCTTTATGCTTGTACTTAAAAAAAAAAAAAAATCATCTCCATGGACTGAACTATTGGAGGTTTGTTTTCTGTGGAAAATGAGAGAATAAGATTTTTCAGCTTAACAGTCTTCACATACTCGTTGAACGGTGATGCAAAATATAAAAATACCCTAATATAATTTAGAAAGGAAGATACTTTCCTGTCTGATGCCTATACTTCCATTGTATGCTACCACTTGTTTGTTGCTTCTTCATTTTTACTTCTCTTAGACCCACATAAGAAAAACGAATAGAAACCCATTTATCGTCTATCATTTAGGAAATGTACGTAGCCTTGCTATTGTGCACGTATCTTTTTTTCATCCCAAAGTACTGATGAGCGAAGGGAAATTAGCTGCAATCATGTGTTCTGCTGGCCACCTCATGGCAATGGGGCAAATGGACTAGTCAGTTCGTATCTTAAACTTCCTGATCCAGCTGTGTACAGCCACTGCATAAAAGCATATGAAAAGCAAGTGGCTGTAAGCTGAAGCCAGAAAAACTCAAATTAGAATCTGGGTACCATGTAAACGTTCAGGATCATTACACATAGTATGACTTACTGAAAAAGAACCGATACTGAAATCTCTAAGCAATGGTAGATGCTCTTCAAGAAGATGTGCTTTAGTTGAACACAAATTAGGGGGCTCAGTACAGGGTCAAATAAACTACTTTTAATGGCTTGTGCTACATAGGATATCAAACTACATTCTCCAATATTCACTTTTAACTGTCAGCTTCAGGTAAGACTGTTTCAGACTTCTCACTATGCAAAACTGCTTTCAGTTCATAACCACATTCACAACCACTTTGCATCACAGCCTCTATATTTTTCATCTTTACTACTTTTGTACACTTTCTTCTAGTGTTTCTCGATATGGTGGTCTCACTAGGTTTTTGAGATACTCTCTCTGCCTTTCGTCCTTTTTTGGGTCCCCCTCAATTTCTCTTTAAGGATTCTCTGAAACTCTCTGTGATTCCTTGCTCTTCTCCCTTTACATCTAACTACTGGATAATCCTCTTAGCTCATTTAATTTTATGCAAGATTTCTTGTAAGTTGATTTTTATTTTTTTTTGTTGTTCTTTGCATAACTGTCACCTCAACTCAAACCCCAGATCTCGGAATCTGTTAATAAGCATTCATCTTGATCAGTTCATCTATCTATTTTTTGTTATCTTACCATCAGCAAAAGCTGACAGGGTCAAAACAGATCTCTTAATCTTGTCTTTCAAACTTCATTCTACTTCCTCCTGGGTTCCCTTTTGACAACGCATTTCTCCCCCCCCAGCCCTACGCTTGTAGTAATGGCCAAATTCAGCTAAAAGCCGTGGGCCTGCTCTCTCATGCTCTGGCTGCTGACTCTGCGCTGAGTCAGTTAAGGATGCAAAACCAGCAGGAAACCATGCATTTTTTTTTCTCATAGCATTCATTTTCTACCTATTTAGCTTTCTGAATCAGATTCCAGCACCACCAGACAAGCACCAGAGCCAATGAAGTACAGCAGTTACAGATACAAATTAATTGTATCGTTACACTGCACCCCAGCACCCCAGCACCATTTTCCTGAAGGCTTAGCCTCCTCTTCCTGTGTTTTTCACACCCATACCAAATTCAAACCCTGAATTACTTGCTCCTTAATTATTTCTGGAATTCATTTATTTCCTGTGTGTCATTACCTCTAAACTCCTTGTTTGGACTCATTATCCTCAGCTTTAGTAACTGGAACAGCTTCTGGCCTTTCAGATCCCCCATTCTGCTCTGAAAGCCATGCAAAAATGCAGCCCAGGCCTTTCCCATTTCCTTGATGGATGTCAGTCTCCTTTTCCGAGCATCCTTTAGCTGGCTCTGCTGCTGTATTCAGTGTCAGCCTTTACACCGCCTCGAAAGCTCTATGTATTCCTGTCCTTCAGTGTGCTTCACAGCATCTTCCTTCTTTCATGACTAGTACTCCCTGACACAACTTGCTTTCTACTAGCGTCTCAGTAATCATCCACAGTTCTTCTCAGTCACCTTTTAGGTACGACAAAGTCTGCCCAGGCTACTTTACAGAGGTTTTAACCATCTGCTTTAGATGCCTCTCTTTTCAAACAATTTGCTCCTGCTGCTTATCAATGCTTGTACAACTTCAGTACAAACTGTCTGCTGTCTTCTTCCTTAACCTCTATCTTTTTGCTTAATGTTTTCTTTTAAGTGAGATCTCTTTAAGGTAGGGAGTCCTCCTTTCTCGAAAAAGTGAGAAACACTCATGGTGTTATAGTCACTCCTATAAATAAATATTTAATGAATGATACTGAAAGAGAGAGAGATGTAGAAGCTAAATAGCAATCCCCTGTAGTTTGGCACGCATTCAGTACACACTGTACAGCAGTCAAACACAATGCATTATCACTTGCATGTAGCAACATCACCACCACTTGCCTTCTGGTTTTTTGTTGCCTTTTTTTTTTCCCCAGCTGGAAGATGATATTATAGCCAAACCTGATTATGTTCAAAGTATAAAAAACTTTGCTGCTAAACAGTCCCAAGAGTGGATGATTCTCGAGTTCTCCCAGCTTGGATTTATTGGTAAGTATTAAGACCTTAGCAGGGTCAATTGGATTTGGAGCTGTGTAGGTCGAGTAGGTCTCACTTGGAATTACATTTCAAAGCACGGAGGGACCCATATCAAAACTTCCTTGGTTCTTCAGGAAAGCTCCTACTGAAAGTCTTTTACTTCCTGTGCTCTTTAAAACTGTCTTTTTAATGCAGAGTCTCCTCAGCGTAGGATCTAGTGGTTGCGTTCCCATACGAAGCAAATTATTCCACCTCGGGGCACTACATGCCCCTGTAGCGCGCAGTCTTCTTTTCAAGAATGGAATTTGAACAGTCTATAAAAAATCTGCTTCCTTTCCTTTGTGGAGCAGAACATCCCATATCATAGGGAAGGTTTTTTATTATTTTTAGTAGTAAGTTTCTTTCTATATTTTTTCTTCGGTTCTAATACAATTTACTTGTGATAACACTTTATAAATGTTAAATCAAGCGAAGAAATCAAACAAAATCTGCTAATCAAATAGCAAGAGAACTAAATGAACAGTGATAGTATTTCAAAAGCAACATTTTTCACACCTAGGTCTTAATTTAAAGATATTCAGTATATTATTGCCAGTGAAATTGCATGTCTAGCATTTTGAGGAATTATTCAGACTTCGTTTCATCTGACACACTGATACAGGTGACTGGCAGATCTGTGTTTGGAACTAGGATATAACTGCATGCTTTATTAGTCAACTGGTTGACTGTGTGAGAGTATCTCCAGGCATGGAATGGAAATCTTTTCAAAATCCCAGCAAGCTGGAGAATAAACAAATCTCCAAAGCTGGAGTCTGGGTGAAATTTCCACTAAATATCAGAATTACATCCATGTGTTTAAGGCTGGAGTAAACATAAAGCTGGTAATTTTTGCACAGCAATAAAAATATCTGAATGTGCAACTTCTTGTCTTGCTTTCAGGAAAATTGTTTAAATCGGAAGACCTGCCACTCATAGTGGAATTTTTTCTCATGTTCTATAAAGATAAGCCCATAGACTGGCTTATAGACCACCTGCTCTGGGTTAAAGTGTGCAATCCAGAAAAGGATGCAGTAAGTATGTCTATGAATTTATGAACATAAGTAATATTCAAACAGTCTCAGTGACAAAATAATTTATTTTCAAAAAGCAGAGTAGCAAACTCTCAAACCTGACTTACTTTGGAATTTGTGGGGAAAGATCTGCTGCAGATCTGCACAGAGTGGCACGGAGTTTGAGCCCATTAGGGCACATGGAGAGGTCTGACTCACAGGATTCAGATTTCCACACCAGAGCTGCTTTGCCTCCATCAGCTCAGAACATGGACAGCACAAGCTCACATCTGCCTGCAGCTGGTCACGTAGGCAACCCTGCAGCACCAAAGAAAATTTTGAATATGTAAACCTATGTGGACTATCACTTCTCGTAACCTTCTGCCCACCTTCTAATATGAAAGTCAGTAAAGCATACAATTTTACAATCACAGTTGTTCTGAATTTTGCGTACCAATTCCTTTCTTTCAGAAAGCAGAACTTAAGTGTTTTGCTTTAAATCTTTTACTGCCTGGGGAAAAAAATTGACTGTTTGCCTGAAAAAAAATGCAGGGAAACATGTAGATCGAATGAACTAAATTATACTTTTCACTGAAAATGAAAGAAACAGTTGTGTTGAATTGCAAAGGGTCCATTTCTAGCACTACAGGTGAGCCCAATGATATGTTAAGTATTTCTTTATGTCCTTTTGCATTCTTTCTCTCACCAGTCTTTGGTGCTGGTCACTACTCAGATTCTTCTTGTATAACAGCCTGTGCCACGGAGGACTGACCGGAGTTTCTGCTCCTTCTTGGTTTTTAAGGTTGAAGAGTTTTATTTGATTAGTGTAGCCCGTCCACAATGCAGGTGTTGGCACATGTTACTTCTGTGTTGATAAAGAAGGAAGAAGAGACAGGTGGGAGTTGTGCAGGGCAGGAGATTGAGGGGAGCGGAACAAACAAGCTTCAAGTTTTACTGTGTAGCAGAGGTGACTCCTGGGGATAGCGGAAGGTCCCTGGTTTTACACTTAGAAATGCCTCTGAGGACTCTCGATTCTCACTTCATACAGACAGGAGTAAGCTTTGAAACCCTACTCCATGGGTTAGGCCGGCTCGTAGGAGTTAGAGTGAGCCTCAAATGCCTTTAATTTAGGTTCCTGCCTGCCTGTGATAACAAAATAAAAAAAAATACTATTACATTAACATCACTCATTCCAGATCTGTCTAACCTGTGCCAACTTCCATCCAATAGATGAAACGTTTTACTTTTAAATGACTAGCTTCTAAGACCCGATCAGTACCTAAAACGAAGCTGTGTTCCTGAAAGGCAGGCAGGCAGCTCGTGGGAGCCTGCTCTGGCCAAGCCAAAGCAGAGTGGTATCAGCAAGTTTCTAGTGGGTTTCACTTCTGCAATTGCAATTTCAGTTGCTGTGGGTAGCAAAAACCTATTGAGACAAGTCATGACCAGTGGCATGACCTACTGGGACTGTCACTGAGAATGCAGAAAATGGAGGCGGGAAGAAGGACAGAGATCCCAGCTGCTGCTCCTCCTCTGCTTGACGGATTAAAGCAGTGGACTTCCCTGCAGGGGCCAGAGAAGGCAAGCTGACAGAAATCCTCACGCTTTCCCCTTTCCAAGCAACTAAGAGTGTCACTAAGCGATCACACACTATGCCTCACGGGAGGGTTCGTGGCTTTTATGTGCCATCCTGTGGTGATGGGTATTTGGCACGTTTTCAGCCCGGGCTGAGTATTAACATAGCAAGATTCAGCTACATCTGCTCACCGAGTTGGAAAAGACTGTTGGTGATGATCAGAGACATCAAATCTCTGTGTGGTTCAGAAAATTCCTCATGTTTATGTCCTGTGAACCATCATCCAGTTCTGGGGTCCCCAGTATAAAAAAAGACATGGACCTGTTAGAGCAAGTCCAGAGGAGGGCCACAAAAATGATCAGAGAGATGGAACACCTCTCCTATGAAGAAAGACTGAGAGAGTTGGGGCTGTTCGACCTGGAGAAGAGAAGGCTCTGGGGAGACCTTATTGCAGCCCCTCAGTACTTAAAGGGGGCTTATAAGAAAGACAGAGAAAGACTTTTTACCAGGGCCTGTCATGACAGGACAAGGGGCAACAGTCTTAAATTAAAAGAGGGTAGATTTAGATTGGATATAAGGAAGACGTTTTTTACGATGAGGGTGGTGAGACACTGGCACAGGTTGCCCAGAGAAGCTGTGGATGCCCCGTCACTGGAAGTGTTGAAAGTCAGGTTGGACGGGGCTCTGAGCAACCTGATCCAGTGAAAGATGTCCCTGCCCGTGGCAGGGGGTCGGAACTAGATGACCTTTAAAGGTCCCCTCGAACCCAAACCATTCTGTGGTTCTGTGATCACGTGCAGTGGCGTGTGTCTGTGAAGTGTAGCGGGGACTAGGAGGCTGCAGAGATGGGAGCCCTGACTCGGCGAGGAGCCTTAGCTCAGTTTCTGCACAAATGACCACACCAGCCCTGTGCTATTGATTATTCTCAGCTGCTACCGTAAGTAGCTCTTTTGGTAGTGCTGCCATAGCATAAAAGGAGACATGCTAGAGACTACATTATTATAGGGGATAAACTGCAAACCCTGCCAGTAGAAAGATCACGAATTTCTTTTCTTATAATGATTTTTTTCCTAGGAAGATCATAGCATGCTTTTCAAAGAAACAGCTGCCAACAAATCAGTTTGCATGTATTGTGTTTTTACGTTGTTTTGCTGACCATATGCTGTGGACAAACATAAAAATACTTGGTTCTTTTTATAGCCTTCCAGGTGGTTTTCAACTTTTAATTAGTACTTCTGTGGAAACCATAAATCCCCCCCCCCCCCCCCCCCCCCATGAGTTTTGGTGTTTAAGCCACTTCTAGCTTTAGAAGGCATTGATACAGTTTATGAAACATTTTTCTTTTATAGAACTGAAAGCACTTGATTGAAGAGGTAAACACATTATCCTCTCAAATCTAAAGATGTGAGACCTGGGATACAGAGAAGTTATCTAAACTTGTACAATAATTCTGTGGCAGAACCAAGAGTAGAACCCAGGGAGTCTCATTTTAGCTCTTTGCTCTGTTCTGTGCCATTATGCTTCATTATGTCTCATTAATTATTGTAGCACATTTGCTTCATTGTATCAAACTATGATGCTCTATGGATATAAAGCAAAAAATTACATTTAAAGAAGTAATTTGCTATCATTCAAAAATCAAAAAACTCAGAAATTAGTACCAATTACAGTTATATAATTCCCTGGTGTAGGTCATGTCGCAAAGTGTACTAAACTGGAAAATCAGGATTGAATACAGTATCTAAGGGCTTTATGTAATTATAAGATAAAAGATACATAACTTATAGTATAGTACATTATAAGCCTCTCAAATATAGCAGAAAGAGGCAAAATGATGAAGATTGAAATGTAACCAGAATCTATCTCAAGAAGGTCAGTTTTGGTCAAAATAGTTTAATTAAAATGATATGGCAAGGCCAAGAGTTGAAATGAAACAGTTAAAATCAATCAGTTTCAGATTTGAGGTCCATTTTTGTCACTCTGAGCTGTGATTGATGGTATACAGTGCAGAAATCCCTGAATTAGTGG
This sequence comes from Oceanodroma leucorhoa, assembly GCA_030449065.1. Lineage (NCBI taxonomy): Eukaryota > Metazoa > Chordata > Aves > Procellariiformes > Oceanodroma > Oceanodroma leucorhoa. Next base: position 4,952,598 of record JASVER010000030.1, read on the forward strand.
TGGTTGAGCCTTCAAGTCTACATAGCACCACAAGTGGAATTACGAGTTTAGGTCTAGAAACAGTGTATTTGAAATAAGGTGACTGTTAATCTAAGGATTACTCATTTAAATATGGATAAAAAACCTGGACCCACCCTCAACTACATAATGAAATTTCCTTATGGAACAGTTTGTCTCTCTGTTATTTAACTAAAACTTCACTGCCTTTTACTTTCTTTCCAGAAACACTGTGAAAAGGAAAAGGCAAAGTTACGTATCCGTGCTAAACCATCTCTCTTTCAGCATGTGGGAATTTATTCATCATTGGCTGGGAAGATACAGAATTTGAAAGTAAGGATAAGAAATTAATGCCATATTTCTAAGTTATATGCTTGTGTTCTGACTTGTTTCTCAAATCAGTTTCAAGCATTGCAGCTTTGGCATTAGATGGCATTTCCATATCCAAGAACGTTGGTTTACAGATTTGGGGGAGAATATTATCTGGCAGGTGGGGCACACTGCTTCTCCACAAACATCTTTGAATCTCTACTCTGAACACTTGTACCAGTCATAGTAGCATTTCATGGCACGTAGGAACCCTCTTCACAGCACAAGGTTTCGTGTGCTCTGCACTGTACAAAGACAAACAGCTATGATGGTTTGTTTTGGCCGAATAGACCACAATCCCAATATGAGGGACTATTAAGAAGAAGGTATACTGGTAGGAGAAGGCTGTGGCTATTGTGACGGCCATAGATTTTTAGGGCAAAGTTTGGAGGACAAACAGTGGATCTACCATGTATCTGGTAAGGACAAGAGCAGTGGAAAACCAGACTTCAGGGATGTCCTGATGGCACCATTTAGACTCGTCATGAGATCATTCGGATTGCTGTATTGGATCAGACTAGAGGTTCCTGTAGCCTTTAGCAGAGACCAATATCAGATGTTCTGGCAGAAGGCATAGTAGACAGGTACGAAATAGCCTACTGTGGAGAAGTTTATTTTTAAATCTAGGCAACTGAGAAATAATCAGTACAGCTCTGTCTACAAACTGTAACACTGAGTCTCAGTGATTATACTGAAATGCATATTTCTATTAGAAATAGATTGTATATTTTTTTGACACTGAGGTAATTATTTTCTGGAATAGCTTCCTGTAGTTATTCAAGATATTGGAGCACTTTTTTTTCATTGTATGAGTGAAATTACATTTCTTTATATCTAACAGGATAAAGATTTTGGCAAAAGTGTGCTACATAAAGCACATAATAATCCACCTGCAAAAGTGGATACAAGCCTAAGAATATACCAGCAATATACCTTGGAAAAAGTTTATAAAGGAAGAGACTGTTTTTGGGCTTCAGCTCCAGTGGCAGGGGACTACATCCGTTTCACCTTTTTAAATCCACTAAAAGTTGAAAAGTAAGTATTACATGATACGGAATATGGAAGCCTACGTATATCCAGTTTGGAAATGATTGAGTCTGTTCAAGATCACCCGTGCTCACCTGTTCCCATAAACCATAGCCTCATTACTGACAAAAAATCCATGATTTGCTATTTATCTGCTCCCCTTCTTGAATTCCCCTCCTGAAATGCATTTCTTCCTTGGTAATTAGACAGCTTCTTAAATTTTTTTCCTTTTATTTCTTAAGTTAAATATTTTACATTCTCTTATGATAATTTTCAAAGGAATTGGTTTTTAACTAATGAATTTCATCAATGGAGTCAGGGAAAGCTTTATTTCTGTAGTTGTCAACAGAAAGGCTGTTTGCATGATGTCAAGTCAAAGGCCATGTCCCAGACCAGACACTTACCAGTGCAGGTGAAAGCGAAGAGAAAATATCACTATTCTGGGGAAATAATGAAGAGTGAATTAATAAAGGTGGGATTCAGTGGAAGATTCAGAGCCTTGAATGTAGGTGTTTACAGTAAGGTAGGTGTGTATGGTCCTACTATACATGACAGATAGAGATCTATTTGATAGTCAGTGGAAGTTAGACAGCTATTCATCTCATTCCCTATTTGGTCACCTGAGTCAGTTGCTAAGTTTCATTGACTATTGAGTATATCTCCATTGCCTGTAATGAGAGTTTGAACACTTGGGTCACAGCCAGACTTCTAACTTCACATGATCTACAGCCAAGTCCCACCTGGAATGTTTTTCTTATTCTAAAAGATGAAACTATCTTCTCTGTTTTCACATCATTCAACTTGGGCGTCTCTGAAAGGAAGAGACACCTGTAGCTTAGAGAAGTGGTTTTCAGAAGAACTTACTTTATGAAAAATATAAATTGAAGTTGGCACCAAAAGAAGCAGTTCTGCCTGGTTCAGTGAAGTTTCTTCTTCTCTCTGTGTCAGATTGGAGAACAAATTTGAGTTAAAACTAACCTAGGGAGAAATACAGTTCCAGGAGAGTGTCTCTGACACAAATTACCATAATCACCGTATCTCTGTAATGATATTCAGAGAGAAAACTCCTTCACTGTTGTTACACTTCCTCCCAAAACGGGTCACAAAACTAAGAGACTTCCATTTCTGCAAAGATTGTAGATTTCTCATTTATTTAAAAAAAACCCAAAAACATAAGAAAGCAAGTCTATATCTCCATCTAGTGAGCTGCACTAAATGACAGTTGTTATAATAAATACTGGTGTTTTGTGATCAACACTGTTAATTAACTGGTGTATGCTTTGGGAAACTTGGGTAGCCTATATTTTTGCATTTTCCTGTTACTGGGAAGCTGTACTGGATGAAGCTAACCTACATATGATATTGCCCAGTCCCATCACATTGCTAACCTGTGAAAATGTATAGTTAATCCTGTAATATTTGGTGGTCTTTTTAGGTCTTGACTGTTTGATACCAGAGGAGGGAAGTTGATGCTTTAAATTTCCTTAGCTCTTTTTAGATCTAAAAACCTAAGAACTCTAATGCCAGAAATTTAAAACCAAACAGGGATTTATTTATTTTTTTAAAATCTCATAGGTGTTGTTGCTTGGATTCTTGCTTTGACAGTGCTGTGGCTCATTGGCTATAAAGGAGATTATTTAGAAGCACCTGAATTGATCAGTATTAATAAAAACGGGGATTCTCTTCGCATGTAGCATACGGTCTAGTAGAAACAGGGACTTTTGCTGCCATTGCATTCCCGAAGCCCATCTCACCTCGGCCTTAGGATGATAGGAACAGATCAGAGGGCAGAGCTTCCTTAGCCATTTAAACCTGGAAAGTTAATTTATTTGGAACTTGAGCACTGAAAAGGGGGAACACTTGCATTCATGGTTCCAGAGAAAGATGGTTTTAATGCTTGTTCTATTTAAAATATAAAGCCTCTAGTATGGTTTGGTCACACATTGGAAAGTTTCAATGCCTATTTCTGTTCTCTATAGTCCACAACTAATTAAAGAAAAGGTATTTGAAACTTTCGTTCAAAACTGGAAAGAATTACTTCCCTAGAACTTTTCTGAAGTATAAAATACCTGGAAATAATATACCTTTATCATCAGGTACCTCTTCAGAAGTGGAAACACAGAGCACCCTGGTGATAAACTGTTTAACACTACCGTGGAAGTGTTGCCAGCTGATGTAAGTCTCTCATTTCCAATTGTAATACACAGTGCTATTTCATTTTAAGAATGATGTTGAGCATAAAATGTCATGCCCTAGAAAATATTTCTGGAGATTTTATTGTTTTATTTTTTACAGGAAATGCTAAGAAAAGAACTGGTTGACAATGGAAGTAAATTTAACTACCCAGCAACCAAAGATGGATATTTAAAAATAGGTAAATGGTTTATTGTCACTTCAAAACCAGAAGTTTTGCTCTTATGTATAAAATGTTTCTGCATTTGAGAATTTCATTAACTCTGTAATAAATACAACATTCCAAGGTGAACTAGTAAGGAAAAGAACCCCTTTGCGCTCCTGCATATTATAGTATATAATGTTTGACCAATGACTATCCTATTTTATTTTAAATAATGAAGAACCCTACCAGCAGTGGCAAAAGCCAAGGCATCTAATTAGAAGAAAAACTAATTGCAGTCTCTGCAAGGTCTTAACAGGATAATTGATTCTGGTTTGGATTTTGCAGCCTTAGCTGAATACAAGGATTTCTTATGATTACGACAGCATTAACTCGTGCTCCGACCTGAGATGAAGCATAACGCCGTGCACCTCCCCTGTTTTTGCCCCCACTCCTGCTTCCCCTTCTCCCTCCCTCAGGGCGGTGTGTGACTTCGCTTAAACGAACTGCAGATTCTCCACTTGCTTGCCAAGGCCTGGTTTCTACTATTACCTAAACTGAAACGCCACTATCTGAACAAAAGTGGACTATTGGGAGATCTGCTTTGCTTGCCACTTTCCCCTGTCTCTTCTACCACATAAATTGCTCTTTTCTCCCAATGAACCGCTTTCACGTCGCCAGCGCTTCTTGTCTGCTCTGATTTGCACCTCTCTCCCACCTCCTCGTGGCTGCTTTGCTCTAATTAGAGATCCAAACCGAATGCTGTCAACTCACAGTTGCACATGCAAGTTGATAGGAAATGAATATCATACATGGGATGAGCGTTTTTCATTAGTCTGCAGGGATTTTCTGCCAGTTTAACAAGGTTAGTTAAAAAGCATTGAACTAGTGAAGAAATGTTATCAGAATTGGTCCGTGATTCGTAATGTATCTTTTTAAAAATGATCATACTTCTCAGAAAAGCTTTTAGATTATTTAGCATCACCATGTGTGCCATATGTATATGGTCACTACTAACATATTTAAATGTATATTTTAACATTTGTAGCTATAGGTTCTTTATTTTCTTGTATTTTTCTCCAGCTCCTAGTTGCTGTAACTGAAGGAATTAATCCTTCTTCTTGTTTATAGCTTTATCTTTCAGTTGTTATTGTTTTGACTTTTCCAAAAGATTTTTTTTTCCCTAATGTATCCCTGGAGTTAATTTATAATTTGTAATTTGGAGCTTTTGCGTAAGTTCACTTGGAAGCGTATTTCATTCCAATATATGTTTATACGGGTCTTGTTTTATTTTTTATTTAGGGGCTTTTGAAAATGGAATTGCAGAAGGCAGTATCAATCAGTCAATAGGAAAAATACAGGCTATTCGTTTAACGGTCAATTCTGATTCCCCGGTATGGGCAATACTTAGTGAGGTAAGCATGTTAATAAAAGCATTTTAATTAAAGCTTTATTAAATGAGTTTCAGTTCTTCCTACCATATAGTATTGATAATCATTAATTTTTATTTAATTTTGAATGGGATTTTGTGTGGAAAAACTCTCACAAGTGGAGAATTATATTAATTATTCAGGGGAGAAATTAAATCTACTTCATAGAAGAAGTGCTGGAAATGCTGAACTGGGATGATTTTCCAGTTTTTGCAATGCTGTAACTATAGCCACTAGAATTTGGGTCGTGATAAACAAACCAACCAAGGAGACAGGGAGGCTTTTCTAGCTTTTTTCAGTCACCATCTTGGATATTAATTACAATACGCAAACATTTTCAGATGAACATGTGATTTTTTTATTCTTCAAGTTTCTCCCAGGTGTCTGAATGTATGTGAACCCGTAAGTAGAAAATATTCAGCAGAAGCCACTGAAGAGAATTACTACAGCCTTAAACTATAGCCATAGTTGGAAGGAGGGGAAAGCTGATGTCTTAGGCAATGCTTCTGCAGATTTTAGAAAATAATATATTTTGTTTTTTTCAGGTACTTATCAAGAGATCTGAAAACTGAAGAAAATACATTTTTGACGTCTCACTTGTTACAGATTGTTTGAAAACTAGGCTAGCAGCAACAGAAAACTGGCTGTGTAAAAAGAACAAATCCAAACCCATTTAATTCTTGATACTGTGTATTAGGAAAGAGTTGTGATAACTATTCAATCTTTACATAAAAAATATTAAAAGCTATAAAGAACCTGATTATGTTAGTAATTTCTATAAAGTGTTCTTGAGTAAGGTGTCATATATAAAAATCTCACTTTAGTTTGGCAACATTTTATATATAATATTATAAACAATTGATAAGGCATTACAGGCTGTCTCAGGGTCTAAAGTATAAAAGTGTGATAAGTTTCACCAGAACTAAAAATATGGACATTTTTGAAAAATATTAAGGACACAGTTTTCAACTCCACTAAGAACACTGGTCAATTCTGAAGGGAAAGTAGAACTCAAGGAAAAGTTGTCAATATTCATTGCAAGTATTTAGAGCAGTCCACAGAGATAGGAACAACTTTACAATATGAAAATGCATCTCAAACTTAACAGAAGAAGTACGTTTCAGCCTTGATGTAGCATAAGTAGTTTAATAAGTTACATTTAATATTTTTTTAAATGGGAAGTGCCTACAAGTTACCATTTGAATAACTTGAAACTTAAACAGGTATTGTTGGAAGGATTGTAAAACTTTTCAGTGAATTGTGCATTAAATTAACTACAGGAAATAATAAGGGTATTATGTGTAACTATATTTTTGTAGAAAGAAATTCTATTTAAATAAAATTTTGGATCCTATAATTTGATAATCAGTGTACTGATACTTAAATTCTGGTCACAAGGCAAAACTCAATATAAATTTGAAAATAAACGGTAAACCACAGTAGTCTCATTTGAAATGATTTTGGGAAATGACAATCTACCTCAGACATCTACCTGTTAATGTGCAGAATTCCTGTATCATTTCCTTAGCACTTGAAGCACGACTGCACCCTCATTCTCCTGCACATGCATTGCATCCTAACAGCAGACAGCGACAAATAAGCTGCACTGTACACTTTTGCATGGATTTGTATTAAATGGGTTAAATTACTGTAGAAGTGTATTCTTAATGCAAGAGTATTTTTATTTAGAATAAGATGAAATTAATTTTCTTACATTAAAACAGTTCAGAAAGGTGTTTTTTTAAAGACCATCTCTAATAATATTTTGATAATTTACAGTATTCTTTATATACTGCGGTGCTATATATGTGTGTATAGATATGTATACGTACATATGCATTCATGTATTTCTTGGACCAAATATTGCAGCCTTCATTAGGTTAAGAGTTTAATGCAGGTTAAGAATTAATGCAGTAATCCAGACTGCTTGGAGATACACAGAGGGACACCTTTACCCATCAGCACTTAGAGTAAAAAGAAGGGTTGAGTGAAACTGAGACCAGTGGATCGTTATAAAGCAGTGGCTAAAACTGCAACTAGGGAAAGAAGGGAAATAAAGTGGCTCTGCATGGAACTACCTGGCACGAGAAGGGCAGAGCCGCCTCCCTCTGACCCTGCTCCGAATTACCTTTCAGATCATCTTTTTCTCTGCTGATACAGGAGTCTGAGACATTTAGTCACGAAAACTTGTACTAGGGAATAAAACACAACTTAGATGAAGGGAAAAAAAAAAAAGAGTTCTCTGAAGTCATTCTCTCTCTTGACCTGAAGTGCTTTAGCATCTTTGGGGAAAAACAAATTGAAGTGAATAGGGCCCTCCACCCAAAAAGGCAAAGCAACAGATAACCTACAGAACACTTGGGTTTTTTCCCTGCAGAGCTTTAGAAACTTGTATGGGTATGAAAATGATTAAAGTGTAGGTCTTCTCCTGATGCCTTAGTTCAGTTCTTAGCATATCATAGCTTTTAGTACTCTCACTGAAATCACGTCGTGTCGTGGGGACCATCTTCATCTTCAGGATCTTGTCAAACACTTCAGAATGGCAAGTTCTTGTAAATGTACTGTAACTCGATAGTCTGAATTGCTGTCTTATAAGGCCTGTTTCACCTGCCAACAAAAGATGAAAGAAGTAGAAATCAAAGTAGAAAAAGCATTTCTTGTAGAACATTTTACCAAGAGCGTGATCTAATAAAAACTTAAATCTTCTTTTGCCATTGCTTTCACTGCAACAGAGTCACAAGCTGGGAGCAGTGTCTGCATTCAGGCTGCCTTGCACTCACTTGTTACAGGGAAGTGTCACTGTGAGGAGGACATTTCAGAGTGATTATTAATAGTGAAAACACAGAAAATACTAAGGTAATAGATTTTGTTACCAAAAACTCTTATTTTCACAGTGAAATGAGATTTCATTCTAACTGTTGAAGGGTAATTTCAAAAAGTTCATCAGAATACCTGAAATTATATTAGGAAGTGACTGGACTTTTTGTACGTATTTTATAAATATAATTTTTCATTCTGTGCTGCCAGCTTTGTGCTTCATTCATTCTGTTTCTATTTTTACATATTTTACATAACCATTGCAATCACAGAATACACTTCCCATCACTTTGATGTAAACGAGGTTTTAAATGTTGACATAGTAAATAATGAATGCTTGCATACGCACCGTTAAAGTAAAATTTTGCTTAGTCCTGATTCTTCCCTGCGCTTTGTGGAGTGCAGAGGTTTCTTGCACAGAACCATAGCTCCACTATAAAACCGAAGGAACCTCATGAGAGAAACTCTGGATTTTCGCTGAAGAAGTTATAGCTAAATAGTGAGCATTACAGCCCGAGGAAGTTTAAGACAGTGGAGTGTAATGGAAGTACACTTACGTACTTTTGCATGTTAATAGCAAGAACCACCACTGGCGAGTAAATTAGCTGGGTTTGTTCGTAACAGTCTCTGTTAGGGAAGGAGCGCTTGCAGAACACATGCAGCTTCCTTTTCCACCCCGCAAGGGAGTTCCTACCTGTGGTTTTCCATTTAATAATCCTACGCACTGAACCTGCACACGCCTTCACACACCGCGGCTCTGAGGCCAGTTTAAAGGCTGCAAAGAAGCTTCAGTTCAGGTAACAGATCCAGGGGATAAGGAACATCCTCTTAACTTTACGGGTGACTGGTTTTTGCAGTGTAGGCGTTGCGATTGTACCTTACAAAACCAAAGGCAGTAAGCTCAAGTCAAAAAGCAACTATGAAAGGAGTTTCAGATTCCATACCGGATCACCAAGCTCCTTCGGTAGGAAATTCTACTTCAGTACTTTCATGTGATTTAAAACATAGTCTCGAAAATATTGACTACCTCAGGCTGATTGTACACGTACCTAATCAGGTTAAATGCCTGTGTGGGAAGAAAGCACATTTTTCAAGCTAATTCAGTATTAATGATGGTTTATTCAACCCATTTTGATTTTCATTGGAGCGCAGTTATTCATTTCTCTGAACGGTGTGTCTCCATTCTTGTCTTAAATCTTTTGAGGGACTTTTGAAAGGGGAATACTAACATTTGTCTTTAATACAAAAGGCAGTTATGAACTTGGCTTTACCAACTTTTTAAAATGTTTTTACTTCCATTAATTATGTGGGCCCCTAATCTCATGTGTGACTATGACTTTTTGCACAGCTTAATGCAAGCACAGATCTGCTGCAAATGCTAATGGATGCTAAATGTACACTGAGAAGAGACTAGACTCTTAACAGGAATATCTATTAAAATTAATTAGGAGATATTTAATCCAAAGTTGGAAGATGTATTTGCTCATTGAATTGAAAATCTTCTCTCTCACATGTTTGAGGAAGTAAGTGGATAATGTCCCATACGCAAGGATCCCAATCTTCCCCAACATTTATTTTCTCTGCTACTCATAAGTCACACATTTCTTAGCTGTATTACTGGTTGCACAAACCAATTGTCTTGTCTGAGAGTGTTGTGGGTTGCAGATTTTTTTTTTTTAAACTTATTTATCTGCATAAATGTAAGATTCCAGACAAATCTTTCATAGATGCCTTACAATGAATGGTAGGAATATTAAGAATTAATTCTGCAGTAAGCAGAAATCTTTAATTCTGCAATTGCTTCTAACAGGATGTAGGTGTATTTCAAGCTGTGAGGATCTGTCTTTGTTTCATAATGGATTGCTCAAGACCATTCCTTAATTTTTTTTTTAGCTAGGGATGTCTAAAGATTGAAGTTTCTGTAGGACTATGGTACCATTTCTCGAAAGTACATTAAATAAGGATTTGAATTAAGGCATAACAGATCTTTCTGACCAGCATTACAATCATAGAATCACATGACTGAGAAATGGTACCATAGTCCTACAGAAACTTCCATCTGTAGATGGCTAAGCCTTAACATGAGAAGAAATTGTGCCACTTCTCTATGACATAAATACACACTGCATTTAAGTTGTGGCATTTACATTGCTCTTTGGAGCTGGTAATTGTAATAATGTATGACAATCTTAAGTTTTGATGACACTATCAGAAGAGAAATGTAAACAATTTAAGTTTTAAGCTTGTGCATTAGTTTACAATGACCTTATAATACTTGAAAGGCAGAGTATCACAAAAATAAATATGAGCATTTGGATTTACAATTCATATTACACATTCTAATGGTAACTCTAAAACAGTTCTGAGTCAGCAAACTAGTATGTGGTAAACATAAACCAAATGGAGAAATCGATAAAAATTCAGATATCTGAAGTTATAAATTATTTTAGGAGGGGGGAAGCTTAGCTTAATGTTGTATAGGCCATAATTGTTATGTCCAAAAGAGTTTCCTCAAGACGGTAAGAATCAAATAACATAAACAGATTCCTGTGGCCTGAGCGCTGGCTGAAAGAGGCTTAGAGTTACGAGAAAAAAGTACCACTTTTTGTTATGGCTATCAACATTTTGTGTATTTCCTTCCTTCTTTTCTTCCGCAGACCCACAGTTTTATAGGCAATAGAAAGAAAAGCTCTGCATGTGTGCCTTAGTAAGAATTTATTGGGCAGTGAAATCTGCCTGCATTTGAGGGGGTGGGCTGATACTGCAATGACACGTGCTCTTGGCTGCATAGGAGCCTACTTCTCAAAAGCAGTCTTCAATGAAGAGTTGCAGATGCACCCTTCAAAGAGATTCAACAGTAAGAATGGAAGGCTGTAGTTATATGGTTATATGTAGTATATAGTAGTTATATGGTTCATCTTACAAATATTGGCGTGATGGCTGGTGTCCAGAACGAACGTTGAGCTTGAAATGAGGACGGCAACCCCTGCAGCCTTTGGCTAGGAGGAAGGCTCTGATGATGCGAGTCATCAAGTGACGCGGTGTCACACGCAAACTGCCAAACCCTGTCCCCGTTTGTCAGCAGCTGGGCAGCTAGAACAACTCCTACGTTCCTCGTGATCCCTCAAGGAATCGCTTTTGTCTCAGCCCTCTCCTGCACGTTTCAAGTATCGGTGCCATGGATAACGATTTAAATGCTCCTAAATTGTACGCTGCCCAGTGTAAAGATACTTGAGCCGAGCCAGGAAGCTCCTCAGGGTTGTAACCTGCTGTGTTCAGCCGGCCTGGGTGAGGCTTTCAGAAAATCAGTCAGGAATTAATGCAACAGCCGCTCCACGCAGCGATCCCTCAAATGTAGATCAGATTGCTAGACCGAGTCTCCAGTTGTAATAAAGGGCTTTGTTAATTTGAGCTAAATTGCTCCAATTTGCGATGGAGAAGCCGCCACGTCTTTATCCGTCCCGCTCACTGACCGCAGGTGCGCGGAGCACGACCACACCCCCGCGCCTAAACGTAAGGCCCCACTCACCGTGCCCGTGATGCCAAAGCGCGCCTAAAAAACTCCCCGCCGGAGCGCACGCCGACGGACGTCAGACCCAACGTAACCGACCGTGCTGTCGCTCCCAGCCCTCTCTCCTCAAGGCGGGGCAGAGCGTTTGGCGCCAAGGCCGGGGAAGAGGCAGATTCGGGGGGGGAGGGGGAGGGCCTGGGCGGCGAACGGCGTCGCCGGGGCGAAGCCGAGGGGCAGCCTGGGAAGGGGCCGCCGGGCGATTGGCTGGGGCACCACGTGCGGGGAGGCCGGCATCGGCGGGCCGAGCCGCCATTGGCGCACGCCGCAGGGAGGGCGCCCCCCCATTGGCGCGGGGCTACCTGCCCGCCGTCCGCGCCCGCACACACTCGGCGGCGGCTCGCTGGGGGTGGGGTTGGTTCGCGCGCGCGGATTGGGCAGGGCCGCGTCTGCTGCGCCTTGATTGGCTCGGGCGGAGCGGCAGCACCTGCGCCTCGGCGGCCGCATCCCGAGGAGCGTCGGGGGAGGCGGTGCGCATGCGCAGCCGGTGATGCCCTGGGAAAAGCGGCCGGGTTCGGCTAGCGGGGTGCGGAGGGGATCTCGCCGCCGGTAATCCGCCCGCCGCGGGGAGGGGTGCGCTGGGACTGCCGCTGCCGCCGCCTCCCGCCCCGCGCGGGGGCTGGCCGTCGGCGCTGGGCGGATGCTCTCAGCGTTGCGGTGTTTGATAACTAGGGTGGGGGGGAGCGGCGGCCGCCCGGGCCCGCGGCGGCGGCGGGAGGGTGCGTGTCGGCTCCCTACAGCGCCCGTCCTCTCTCCGCCGCTCCGCGGCTGCGAGGGTGGGTCTCCGCCGGCGCTCTGCGTGTGGCGGCGGGGGCGGCGGTCAGCGGCTCTCCTGCCTTCTCCCCCGCGGGGCTTCCTCGCGCCCTGGCCGTTACTGGCCGTTAGGCTGCCCGCGGCGGGAGGGCGGGAAGCGCGAGCCGCGGCTGTGGCGCCCCCGGCTCGCCCGCCCCGGCGGGGTCCTGCGGGTGGGTTCGGTACCGGGGGGGGGCCGGGCCCCCCCGCTGAGGAAAGCCGCCCCGCGGGAGGAGCGCGGCCCCCCGTGGCTGGGCGCAGGCGGGGTTGCGGCGGTCGTCCTCCTTTCGTGGTCTTCCGAAAAGCGGTTTCCGAATAAAATGGGGGAAGCGGGTTCGTTTTGGGCGCTGCCTGAACACCGAGTGGCCGCTTGACTCAAACTTCGGTTTTTTTTCAATTGAAAAATAACCTCTTCCTGGAGGTTTTACGCTAACTGTAGCAACGAAAGAGCTTGAAAAGGCACCTGCACGAGTACAGCATTGCGGCTTGAGTAATTGCTAAATTACACATTTAGCATTCATTTCAGTACAATGTTTGTAACACTTGAGCAAAAGATAGGAAAGTACAATTTTCACACAAAATAAAGGAAAAATAAAAAGTTGTGTAAGAACTCCTGGGTGCTTTTCATGCAGTTTCAGCTGGATGCTGTCTTTGGTCAGGTTCATGCCGATGCAGTTATATGGGGGAGGAATAAGGTAGCATGTGGCTATGAATGGAAGAAGGGGTGGGGGGAAAAACACTGCTTTCTGTTGTCCTGGATGGAGCTGGTATTTGGCCCTAGGAAAAACCCATGTGTTGGTACTGGATGCAGGAGCTTTAGACCTCTGAGTGAGAATGGTTAATGGTGATTTACTCCCTTTCTGCTTGATAATGCAGAACTCAGTGTTTCATGAAGGCGGCATGACCTTCTTCAAAGTCCAAGGAAAAGTTAACAATAATCTAAAAGATCCTGACCTCTATTTAGTTCTGCATCAAATGGAACAACAATGCTATTAGTTTAATGGCATGTGTAGAATATGCAGAAGACCATGGTGCAGAAGTCTGCAGATTGACATGCTTGCACTGTGCAACCATCTGTAGAAATAAAATCATTCAGGTGGGAAGGGACCCCAGGAGGTCTCTACTCCAACCTGCTGCTCATGGCAGAGTCAGCTCTGAGGTCAGATCAGGCTGCTCGGGGCTTTATCTGGTTGGTCTTGGAAGACCTCAAGGACTGGGACTAGGCAGCCTGTACCGCTGCTTGCCTGCCTTCATGGGGAGGAAGAAAATTCTAATATCCAGTCAGAATTCTATGTATCTATATTCTATATATAGATATTCTATATATCTATATTCTATATATAAAATTCTAATATCCAGTCTCAGTTTGTCTGTTGTCTTTCCTAAATACTAGTATGTGTCTCAGAAACAGTGGCTCGTTACTTTAGGTGCAATATTATGCTGATGTTGCAGCACTGTTGCTGGTCCCAAGAGCGTGGCTTACAACAGCACTGCTGGCTCAGATGTTTCTTCTGATGTGTAGATGTGCTGTAGTTACCCATGTTCCTATGGTAAAGAGTGACCAAGCTATGCAAAAATTAAGTTTAAAATTACAGGTTTGAAGTTATATATATTGACAGAGTTGTCAATATTGACAGAATTGTCAATATGTTTGTCTACAGAAAGCTGAATATAAACTGCCCATCCTGAAAGGAATGATTTGGAATCCTGTTTTGGAGGTGTAATTATTATTGGATAAAGTTCTGTGACTCAACTTCTACAATTACAGCTTTTCAAACTGAATAACAGCTATTCAGTTCTCTCGCAGATCATACTGTAGCGATATCAAATTCCTGTCATACTGTCAAGATGTGTGGTTTTGCAATTACCTCGTTGCTGTAGCTCCCTGAAAGATGGTTTGGAAGTGACTGGTCTTTGGCATTTATGCCAAGACTGCTTGTAAACATGTTCAGTGTTTGTGTGAGTGCCATAGACTGGGATAACTTGTTTTGTTCTGCTGAGGAACTTTTAACTGTGGGGATCCTTTTGGCTTGTTTTTATGGTCACCTTGAGGAAAGAATAAGAAAAGTTTTTCATAGGTCTTCATGTGTTAATTAGGACAGCTCAGTAGCTTTTAAAGACAATTAAATGTGTAGTGTGAAGTTCTATTTTGAGCCAGAAACTCTTTGGCTTAGTTGAAAGATTTATTTTACATTCTAGCACTGTAGTGCTGGCAGAGTTCACAAAAGTAAAAGATGTAATGGTCTTGTTTAAAACCATCTTTGCCTGGCCGTTGAGTGATAACTGTAATTGTTCTTGATAACATATTTCAGTGTTTCTGGGATTATTTTAAAAGTGTGTCAAGAGGTCAAAGGTCAAAAAAAATGTGCCTTCTCTTCTTGAAGGGAAAAGTAAGAGATGTAATTGAAGACTGAATGAAATTAGGAATGTCCTAGGCTAGGATCAGGGAGTAGTGATAAGACTCGGCATGAATGAACTGAAAGCATGAGGAGTTTTGGAAGGGAACTGTGTGGGAAGGTGAGTACTGGTCTGATTTCTTGAATGCCCTTGCTAGTCTCTGTATGGAACAAACGTGTTTGGGGCTAATTACAGTAAAATTACAGCTATGTAAGTGAAAGGCATTTTGGATCGTACACAAAATACACCTGAAATGTATTGACAAAGAAAGATGTATCTCTTCATCTGCTTTAGGAGAAGAGGAGGAGACCACCTGCATGACAAACTAGCTAAAGTAAGGTAGGCAAGTTTTATGCTAAAAAAGCAAGTCTAATACCTGATTAATATATGCCACTTTAGCTAACAGCTAAGAAATCCGGGAAGGTATGGATATGAAATCCTTCAACGGTTTGTCCTAATATGATGATTAAGAACAAGGAAACGGGGGTGGTAAAACTAAGTGTGATAGCCTCCAGACAAAGGTGTTCAGAAGTACACCGTAAGATTAAATGTTCACATATGATAAACTGAATGACTTTAAATCGTCAGGGGGAGATTATTTTAAGTTCTAGAATTGGCCAAGGAGGTCTATGAATTAACAATATCTGTAGTTTTTAATGAAAATTAAAAAAAAAAATACAAAAAACCTACTAAAATTTCCAGATAACTTTTGAGATGTATCACTGTGTTAATAACTGAGAAAAGAGGGAACCATAGACTTGCCGTCTTCAAGCAAAATACACATCAGGGTGAAAAGTCCCGCAAAGAATGGCATGGGTTGTGGATAATAGCGGGGGAGAAAAAAAGAATGGTAACATAATTAATGTAGTTTTGTGGAAAACAGGTGTTTGTCCCAAGAAGGGAGGCTTTTGGTGATTTCCTAATGCTGATGTAGTACTAGTGTGTGAAACACTTCTTTGTGATACTTCTGGGGTTTGGCTCTAAATATAATCAGTGCAGTCAATATTAAATTAATAGATCTTAAAAGGAATAAGGAAAAAATAATTAGTTTTCTTTTTCGACATGTGTAGTACAGTCATACTGGGATGTGGGGTTTTTTAGCCCTGATACTATTTGACCCTTATATGTGTTGCTTGCTAGAACTTGCAGATGTTATAAATTGAATTATAAGTAACTATTGCATGATAAATAATAAATTATTGAATGATAAATCATTATAGGTGCAATTCTAATGTCTGAATTGCTTATCAAATCTGATAAAGCCAGGAAGAAAGAAGGAGACTCACACTTCCAATATAAGGTGGTATCTTGAATTGCTGGGATATTTAGGGTTGTAGTGGTAAACAATTTAATCTCTGAAGAGTGATGATATAACTAAGAGAGTGACTGCTTTCTCAGGCGCAGAAAGCATCTCAGTAGCAGAATATTTAGTATGACTAGTAGTGGCTAAAAGTAATGCAAGGTTTGAAAATGTCTTGCAATAGCAAACTAAATGTCAGTGTAGTAAGAAAATTTTCAAATTAAGGTGTAGCACTTTACTAAAATACTATAGCGACAATACTTTATGATCTTTATTTCTTATTATTTTAATGTGGTTTTTCTCTTGTAGATAAAGTCTGGGGTAAAACTGAAATAGTATTGATAATATCCTTGCAACGGTGTTTAAAATTTAAAACTTTCAGTTCTTCAGATAACCGGGATGCACTTCCAGTGGGACTGGCTGTGCTTGGGTGTCCTGATAATTAGCTCAGTGACTGCAGAAATTGAAAATGAAGAAACTCTGGATGCAGATGTTGAAGTAGAGGATTTTCAAGAAGCTGATTTTGGCAGAGATGAATCTTTGTTAGAGGTAAGATTACAGAAGTCTTTAGTTAAAGTTTGTTTAATTGTAAGATATGTAGTTGTAACTAGTAGAGAAATGGGTGGACAAATGCATTTAAAAAAGAGCAAGTTAACACGCAGTTGACAAATGAGTGGGTGTCAAACCCACCAACCTGAGTTTTTCAGTTGCTGTATGTGACATGTAGGACAAGCTTAATGAATAATTCTGCTATGCCAAAGTGTAAAATCTGATCTTCTGCCTGTGGTGGATAATCATGAAGAAGGTTTTGCTAGTCTGTGCTTCAGTCTAGATACAGAACCTTTTGTTGTAAGTCCTACCATGCCATTTCTAGAGAAGAAGGTAGAAAGCATCTTGGTCTTACTGAGATTTTGTCTTTAGACCGGTTTCTTGATTTCATCAGTCACAGCTGCCTTTTGACACTGTCTTTATTCTCAGAAAATCTTTCTGCATTTGTTATGCTGTACTTCATAATAGATGTGGGCAATATTCATAAATTATTTTTTCAACTTTTTCTATTATTGTGTAGCCCAACTGTAATGTGCCAAACAGATAGGAAAGCAAAAGCATGGAAAAGATGTATAGAAAGAAGTAGGGAGGAAGCAGAGAATTGGTGCAAGTTCAGTAAATTTTCTGGGGTTTTGTTACACGTAAGATGTGTAATACTACTTTAGTTACGAGCTTTTAACACAGGAAGCAATTTTTAAAATTCACAGGTGTGAAAGTGCTCACTGTTAGAGGGATGCACCTAAACTGTAGAAACGAGAGGTGGGGGGCGGGTGGGGAAAGGTGTTTTATGCCGCTAGATGTTTCTGGTGAAAAAAATCTGGTGGTCTGACTGGGTGGACTACTTCTGGAGGTATGATAGTGTATTTCAAATGAAAAATTGTAATTTGTGTTAGAGCGTGTATCTGTACATGTCTTTTAGGTTGTGTACCAGACTCCAAAGCCAACTGGGGAAGTGTATTTTACAGAAACCTTTGATGGAGTATTGGCTGGGTAAGTTTATGCATTAAAATTATGAACTTCTACTTTCAGCAGTTTAACTTATAGTGGCAGGACTTATTTTGTATTCATTTTTCTGCTAGTATCTTTATAAAAATTAATTTTTACAGGGGTTAGAATTGGGAAGCCTGGTAATGCTTGCTCCAAATACATCATAATGTTAAGCCGGACAGTTAACATTTCAGGTATGTTGCTATTTTTTGTGTTTTAAGGAAGCCTTTAATAAACTCTGGGTTTATGGACATTAGGAAAAATAATATAATTTAAAGATTTAGCCAGTTGAGTGTAACTAGCTGCAAGGTGAAGTGCATAGCCATTACACTGCAGTAGCAAACTCTTCCTTCTTCTTCATGTGCACTTAGGTATGTGTAAGAAGGCAGCGCCTTCAGCATTATAGATAAAAACTCTAGGGGGGAAGACTTTTTTTTAGCAGATTTTTTATTAATTTATTGTAGTGCTTCCCATACTCAGTAAGAATTAGATATTTATGAGACTACTGAAGTGTTCCTAGGTAGTTTGACCTTACTGCATTGAAATTTTAGAAAAATCTTCAGGTTTATCTCAACAATTCTTAAGCCAGAAATTTTTGTCTTGTCTGGGTCTTACAAGTTTTCTTCCAACAGTATGGCAATGTAAGGTGTAACTGCTACTGGGTGACTTGTGTTGCTCAGTGAAAAGCTGTGTATTGTGAGCTATAGTCAGTTGCCACCAATGCACTGTCAATAAGAGTGAATATAATATATTACTTTCTATTTCTGGAATAGACTTACTGCTTTTAGTTGGAAAACAACTTGGCTTTAAGTCCTCTAGGTCGGATGTTAAAGGGTGTAGAATGTCAAGGAAAAACAAATGAATACCATGTAAATGTGGTCTGTATGATCACTGACTTTTCTTTTTTGAATCAAGCCAGGTTAGCATACTGTCACTTGCTCAAGTTAAGTAAGTGTGCGTCCAGGTAGAATTTGTGAATGCAGTAGAAATCTCTTTAGTAAGAGCTGGTGTGATGAGTTGTTAGAGTACTTTCTTGCTATGAGAAAAGCTTTTAAAATGTGAAAGTGAGTCTCTGGTTTTTAATGCCAAATCAGGTCTTGTTATTGGTGTATTATTTTTCCTGTAAGCTTTGATGCTGTTGAACAAAAGAGCTATCTCTTGATTTGTGAAGAAGCGTGAAAAAAGGTGTTTTCATATGTTACTAAAATTGATGGAACAAAAGTGAACTCTCCTGTGAAGAGCCAGACAGAGAGGTGAAAGGAGATGCAATATGATACATTCATTATGGTAGAACTTAAAACTGCCTATTTTTTACTTCCTGTGAGAAGACTTGAGATCCAGCTACCGTAGGAGTGAGATTATACCATCGTAAGATATGTATGTCTGTTGAGGATGCACGATTTAAACTGTAAACAAAATAATGTGGTAGTAGGGACCAGTAACATTTGTAAAATTGAATCTTACTCCCTTTTTCCAATTGTTTCTAAACTGTTCTCTTCTGTTGAGTTTCAGGGAACTTCAGGCCACTGAACATTAGTCTGTCATTACTTACATTATGTTCTTTCATATTTTCTTATTTTTGTTACATATTGAGACCAAATGTAGAAGGAAAATAAATTAACAAGCTCCCGTCTTCAGTGTATCACTTGTCTTAATATGTCACTTCTAAATGTTAAGAAGTACAATATGAAAGCAGTACCAATGATGACAGGAAAAATGATTAAATAGAAGAGGTGATAATGGTTGTTAAAAAAAAAAACAAACCCAAACAACTGAAAACCTTGATTAACAAATGCAAAAACTTAACTGGGATACTTGAATGATATCATTCATCCCAATTTTTGGCTTCATGAGATCTGTTCAAAGATTAGTTTGTCTTCCTACTAAATCGAATATTCAAAACTTTAGCTACAATGCTTGGGTGTCTAGCTGTACATAATTTACATAAGAATAACAAATGTGGAACTAAGATGTATGAGAAAGTAAGCAGCATGTTGCCTTTCTTCTCTAAAATTTGGGAAAAGGGTACATATAAATTGACTAGGTAAATCACCAGGATAGAGCAGCTTTTTTGAGAATGGGCCTTGAAAATCTTCTGCCTGACTTGTAGAGATGTTTTATTTCCTCATTGATCTTTCTCCTGGTAGACCAAGGATCTAGTTTGCCATTTATACTGTGAAGCTTTTCCAGCATCTCTGCTAACAGTGAACAAATCTGACTGAAATTCAAGCAGAAAAAATAAAGTGTTCATCCCTGAAATAGTCCATGCAGAGGATAGTTCAGAATGAATGAAAATAGTTCTTTACAGAATTCATCATGAGAATGTAGTATTGTAGTTGATACAATGAAGAGTTCATCGACACTGTTGGCTTAAAATATTCCTGTGCATGGCTCAGGATAGAACCACTGTATAACCAGATGAGGGTGGACTGCCCTTCTCCCCTCCCCCCCCCCCTTTTTTTTTCTTCCCTCCTCCAAATGAACACTTCGAACACTTTGTGCGTAGGGTGTGCACATATCTTTTTGGTAACCTCAATTTGATAAGCTGAGTTTGCCTTGTTCGTAGTATCAAGGAGATCAGTAGTTTGTTTGCCTTGTTGGGATCCCCTGCGTGCGATACATTTGGAATCTGTCAGTGCATAATTGCATTTGTCATTTGGACTCTTTTACCTCTTCCTTTCGTCCTCTGCTATGCATGTGTACTGTTACCGTCAGATAGTGTTAAGGTTTCTTTGGGTGATTTTTTTCCTTTCCTTATCATATTGAAGGTTTTACGCTTGAACCTTGCTATTTTCCATGTCTTTTTGACATTATACGCTTATGTAGTATTCTTACATTCTGCCAAATTCAGCTTCTATATAAAACTGAAGTTTATTCAGAATAATTGAATTACTTTAGAGTTCTAATTGTATATTCATTTACATTCTTAGGAAGTATTTTGAAATGCTATATTAGACTAATCTATTTTAATTTTTCTTTTTATGTTCTTTGAACTACACAAAGTTCCATGATGCTGACTGTCAAAATCATTATCACAGGTTCACAGCCAAGAAGCGAAAGCTAGTTTTCCTGTGCTTGTTAAATAATACAGCTTTGCATAGATAGTTCAATGACTAGCACACTTTTTGTTTTAGGTGGGTGTTGTCTAAAACCAAGAAAGAAGACATGGATGATAACATTGCTAAATATGATGGTAAGTGGTTTTAATGTTTACTTCCACTACATAGTTTCTGGTGTTCTGTTGCTCTTTGAGAAGTAACTACCCCTTATACTGAACTTACCTTTGAAAACCTAGATGACATAGGTCAAAAACGTTGGTTTGTATACTGACTGTTATCCTGAAACCGAGATGTGAAATGTTGCTCGTTGGGTTACTTAGCGTGAAGATAATTTCTTTTGTCATCCCAACAATCTGTTGCAATGAATGATACTAGAATACCCTCTGGCATCTGAATATTCAGTACTGATTGATTATGAGTAGTGCTTCTTGAGAACTACCTTCCCTGAAATCGTGTCAGACACATTTATCACTTCAATTTCAGTTGTTAAACATGTTTCTAGAGCAGCATGTTCCATGTTGCTGCGTCTGTCCTACTGATTCATGGGTTGGTCTCCCAGTCTAGCCTCTGAAACATGAAAGTTAAACTGAATGATGTTTTTCTTTAAATTTCAGATTGTCTGTGCTTGAATGTAGGGTTCTCCAGTGGCTCTTGTACAGTTTATTCTTACAGTAGTCTAAAAAAATTTGGGAAGTAATAATGAAAAAGTTGTTTTGATGGTTTATATCATGGAGGTTTGCACTTGACTTATAAATTCCTAGGCTAGAATTGCCTGCTTGAATGTAATTTTAAACTGTCTGACAGATGTGTGATCTATGGCAATAATTTTGCAACCTGAATTTAGAGAAAGTGGGAAGAACAGAAAAAGTTTCTGCTGCAAAAGAAAAGTATTTGCTACTGCTCTTATGTCAAATGAAATCAATTAATGTTAATAGAAAATGATAAGCAAACGTAACTTGTATGACTTCGGTGTGCAAAACAGTACAGAACAGATGTTTTTAGGTTTAGCAGTTACCAGAAATAACTGGTAAAAATAAAGAAGTTGCAGAGGAGATATCCATACAGATGAGATGCTTGTAAGAACTGATGTCTCTCTGATTACTTGATCTCATATTAGATAGAAATTGTCTTTAATGTCAAAACAGTCGTATTTGCTTGAAGTCGCCCAGACAATTCAACACTAACAAAGTCTGTGGTGAAAAGATTTTTTTTGGAAATATTTTCCAATTAAGTTTTTTTTTTTTTGGTCTTCTTGTTTTGTCTGGCATTATTGCTTGGTCTTAGTTTCCAGGAAGGAACGCTATTGAAGAGGAGAGAATTTTCCTCCCTTCTATTTAGCAGACTAGAAGAAACTAGGGTTTTGTTGTTGACGTACATATCTGCCCCTCCTTAACGACCTTTCCCAAATCGCACTTCAGTTGAGTAAAAGTAAATAGCTGTTTCGTTTGGATTTCACAGTTTGTGAATCTTCTCTAAAACACATGCTGAAGAACTCATTAAGTTTTCTTCCTTTTGTTCATGTTGACACAGGCCTTTTTCAAGATTACAGTGAATTGTAGAAGTAGTCTGTCTTTTGTGCTGTGTTCTTTCCTGGAAAAAAAAAATCAATGAATCTTGTGCTGCTAATCTCTGCAAAAATATAACTGCCCTTTTAGAAATCTTGTTCTTTGGATATTGCCCACATGTGTATTGAACTGTATTTTTCCCAAACTTAGCGAATTTATAATTATATAGTCTTTTATTTTTAAAGCTGTAGGCTTGTTTGTTTGTCTTTAAGATCAAATCTGATAATTCTTGGAAAGACTTTGGTCGGGGGGAAGCTTCATCTTCCATGTGATTAGATTTGACCTGAAAGATTCTAATTCTATGTAAGCAGGAGTGGAAGAACCATGCAAGTATTTAGCTTACACAGTGCCTTGTGACTAATGCTTTTTGTGTGACAATGGTAGGAACAAATCTAAAATCTGGAGAAACATTTTGTGTTCCTCTAGGCATTGCGGGATACCACAATCTAAAGATACAGATCTACAATATTAAAGTTTTCTTGTAGATTTCCTGTAAATTTGAGAAGAGCGAGGAATAATGTATACTTCACACATGTGGCATCTTTAAAATATTGAAAGCTAGCATTATCTTAATTGGCTCGAACTAATACCTTTTTGGTGAAATGGGAGAACGGTCTTTTCTGTGTAGAGCTATGCATACCCGAAGTGTAGGCATCTCTAATTATCTGCCAATTTCTTAAGGCTAAAATAGATTCTTACAATAAAACTCACTAAATATGAACCAGAGCTTTGAAACGGTCTCTATATTAGCAATACAAGCATTAGGCTTGAATAAAATGACATATCTAAAATGTATTGATCCTTTCATACGATATTGCAATTAAACAGAAATCCAGTGGATATGGATATGTAGCACATGCTCAGGTTTGTGCAATAAACATAATTAAATTTTGTGATGTAAAAACTTTTTATGTTAAATGTGTACATTTTTCTATTCAATTTCATTGGTTTATGGGGGATTATGGTAAGGATGTGGTTCTTTCCTACTTTGGAGTCCATGGCTGGCCTTTTTTTTTTTTAGTTGGAAAATTCTGTTATACACAAAACTGAGATTTTGATAATTTTCTTTCTTTTGGCTAGAACAGTTGTGAAACTGGGATTTTTACTGCTGTAGAAACAGATACTTGGGGAAAGAAAAAAGAAAAAGCTTGTCAGTTCTTGTTGTTACAACTACTTGCACTCTTCTTCCCTAAGCTTTCTTTCCTCCTTGCTATCTGAGCCAGAACATTGGGTTAGATGAATCTTTGGCATGAGACAGTTTTTATTTTACCATCTAACTGTGTAGCTGGAATTCTAGTGGTTTCTAATTCTTGAAAAGTGCTTGTTAAAACATGCTGTCACTGATTTGACAGAAAGATGTGAGCAGCAAATTTGTGTACCATGCACGCTTTTTTTGTATTTGAGTGCTGTAGAGCAGTTAGTTTGGGGAAGCGTAAGCTGGACTTGAGTGAAGTTTTGTATCCACGGTAGAATTAACCAGTAATGAATTGGATGATTATTGTTTAACTTCTTTGACATCAGCTGTCAAGATTTCTTCCCTACTTCGGCAACAAGTCGTTATTTGCTGTTAACTCTTTGCTTTCAACAAGGCTATGATTTCTTTACTTCAGCCTACATTTTTTTTCAAAGACTCTGTGTGTGTGTTTTAGGAAGATGGGAAGTAGAAGAGCTGAAGGAAAACACAGTGCCTGGAGACAGAGGATTAGTGTTAAAATCGGTGGCAAAGCATCATGCAATATCAACTATGCTAACAAAGCCATTTATTTTTGATAATAAACCTTTGATTGTTCAGTAAGTAATCCCTCAGATTTTTTTTTACTTTATATTTATTATTAAAATCTTTAAGTCAAAAAAGTAATTTGAATCCCTGTAGAAAAATACTGTCTTCCATATAGCATTGACCTATCATATCCCGAGCTATCAGAACTGTAAGTATGAATGGTTTAATAATCAAGTAAGATTGTAGTACAAGTGCTAAGAAGTGATATTTAAACTCTTTTGAAATATTTTTGGACAGAAATCTAATATTTTACAAGATTGCTGAAAAAGTTAATTAATTTTCAGTCTTACTCTAAAAGATCTAAATCATATGTAGTTTGAGTACAGTGTTTTTCCACTTACAGAATACTTCTGTGTAGCTCTGTAAAAGCAACTTGAATCTTGAACGCGTTATAGCAATATTAGTGATGACGAGCACAATGGCAATATGACTGCTTTTTTCTGATATTCAGACTTGCTTTGTTGTGCTTACAGACATATCCAGATAACTCCTCTGGCTAAATTCAGTGTGTCATATGGGCAGTTTCAAAGATGGCACAAACTTTCTAGAAGTCTTGCCAATTTCTACTTCACTTTTATGTGTGCATGTTGGTTGATACCACCTTGAAACTTTTCTTACTGGTGATATCAACTGTAGCAATTGCTACTGCGGCGTTTTTTGACTGACATTGCTGCTGTATTAGCTTGTGTGGCAATTAAAACCTTTTGGTCATGTGGAAGTGTTTTGACAGTAGTGACTAATACGCAGTCATAATGTATTCATAATTAGAACTGCAGATTAGAAGTTAATTTGTATTTGTCTGATACTTGGAATGTTTTTTTTAACTTGCTCTTTGCCCAGATACGAAGTGAATTTTCAAGACGGCATTGACTGTGGTGGTGCATATATTAAACTTCTCTGCAGTAGTGATGACTTGAATCTGGTATGTCCTCTTACTTAACATTTGCTATCAGTTGTTCATTTGAAGAATGCATAATTGTTCTTGTGAAATGTCAATAAGAAATTCATTCCTAATGCATCCTAAATTCTTAAAAGCTTCTCAAATGTTTAAGCAGAAGATTGGGCAAGATAATAATATACATAATTTATTATATATACACAAAACCTTTGGAGTTGTGCATTTTTTATTGGTGGAATTTTTTATAACGTTATTCTTGTTATAATTTCCATTTATTTTAATGAAACTTCTAGGTAGTGTAAAACTGAAAGTAAGCTATTAAGATCTATATTCCCACAAGAAATCTCAAAATGTGAATTTCAGAAGGTTAGAATGAAGAGTTTGCTGTGATTAACATACTCCTAGTTCTGCACGAGTGATGTCTTAAATCCAGGACAAAGGACTTTTGTATCTATTTAGTCTGACTTCCTGCAATAATAGAAGCCATAAAATCTCAACTCGTAACTTGTGAAACAATTTTTTTACTGCATGGCACACAACATGGCATCTTAGAAAGGGCCACGACTTGGATTTAGAAACTGAAAGTGATGGAGAATCTCTTCCCAGGAAAAGGTCCGAATGATCAGGTGTGAAAAATTAGTCAGTGCCTTGGTATGTTGGTCTTACTAGAAGGTAAACCAGAAGACAGCAAATGCAAAATTTGCCTGTTTATGGCCTGGCTTACAATCCATCCTGTACCGTTTTTGGAGTTTCACTGGCTGTGTGATGAGGTAACTGAAAAGAGTCAATGTTCTCTCTTTCCTGTTTTTTTTAACTTCGAAATTGGACATGTCTCAATGCTGTATATATGCTTATTGGTATTAGAATAGTTGATTAATTATTGTTAATTCTTAGCAGTGACATTTTCCTAAGACAGTTGAATGTTGTAAAAGGGACCAAACTTAAAATACATGCACTTCTGTAGTGCATAAAATGAGAATGTTTCACTTTGCATTCAAAAAATTTGAAAATACAGACTCATTTCAAACAGTATGTTTATGTCAGAATATATCTTTCAAGAAGAAAACTTCCAGGAATCAAGCGGTCTTCTTCCTTCAAGCATATGCTTAAGAATATAAGGCAGCACGTTAGTGCGTATTCCAAATACAAAATTGATATAAATAGTTGAAAAATACTGACATATCTAAACAGCTTACTGTAACATACTCTGAAGGAGAGTAACTATATGTGGTATTTTCAGGGTGGTTTGTTGTTGTTATTTAATGTGGAGCATTAAATAACTGATAAAATACTGGATAATAATATCCTGGGTTTTATCTTTATTGAAAAATAAAATTGATATGAAGAACAGTAACTAGTTCCCGTCCATCTTTTAGTGTGATGTTTGTAGAAGGTTATAGATACTTGGGTGTTTTGATTTGTGACAGGCATTTCCACTTAACATAAGGCTAAGGTCTAAATAAATAATATTCATCTTCCTTTGAAGAGGCTTAAGTGATCTCTACGGTTAGTCTGTTTCCTGAGAACAGAGAGCACCCAGGAACTCAAGAGGACTGTTCAATTCCTTTCATGACTTACTCTACCAGTTTTCAGTTACCTTTTAGAAAAAGGTAACTATGCTGTATGACACAGCATCAAGGAAAAGAAGTACCCAAATTGACTTCATAAAATGTACAGTATAACACATGCTCAGCTTTCTTGCTTCTACAGGAACACTTTTTTGACAAAACACCTTATACTATTATGTTTGGACCAGATAAATGTGGAGAAGATTACAAACTACACTTCATCTTCAGACATAAGAATCCTAAAACTGGAGAATATGATGAAAAACATGCAAAACGTTCTGACGTAGACCTAAAAAAATTCTATTTGGACAAGAAGACGCATCTATATACTCTTGGTATTGTTTAATTCTTATAAGTTTAAATTGGAAAGGAGAGATTAAAAATGTGTTTCTGTCCACTAAAGCTTTGTATTTGAGTCTGCTTTTTTGTTTATAATAGTCTGTTAATTCTGAGGGGTGGTTGCTTAACAATTTGGGCTTGAATGATTTAATGAGTGAGCTTAAATGATTTAATGACTGAGCTTAACTGCAGGACATAAAAGTGGCTTTGAAATGCTGCTGTTTAATATTCAATTACAGGAAAAAATATTAGCCCTGGCCAGCCTTTAGCGTGAAGAGTTGATTAATACTGTCACTACTTACCTTTTTTAGCAAAAACATTTTTATCATAATATTAAAAAAACCCACAACTGTCCAATATTCTAGGAAGGCATCAGAGTTCACAGGAATTCAGTTAAATGTGCAGCATGCCGCACACAACTCTCCTCCACATGTTAAGGCTTCTCACTAACACCTGCATCTGCAGCAGTGTGCATGAACAGATACGTTACTGCATTCTCTGAAGATGAATGAGTATGGGCTGGTTTTAACTCATGTGACATCTCTTTCTGTACCAATGAACAGTAAAGCAGAGATGAAAGTTTAATTTCTTAGTTCTTTTTCCCACCTTTTTCTAATTTCTGAGGAAGAACAAATAATCAGAGAAGAATAGGCTAATCTGTGGCATACTGCAGATCCAGAAAAATTGACTGCATTTTTGAACTTCCATTGAATAATAATGGAAGGAATGTTCCACTGCTGTGCCATGGGCAAACTTACTGTTCTTGAAAATAAATTACTGTAGTGTGCCATAGCAAACTTTCACTTTTAGATAACAGGAATAAGTGAAAAAAACTACTGTCCTTGTGGTAAAGGAATGCATGTGTTCCTGTATTTGGGCTGTTCATTAGAAGTTATGATTAAAGATACTTGAACTCGGATTGCATTTATTCTGTCATAATGCTTCAAATAGACTCCATAGAGGTGTGAGATTCTAATGCATTATGTGACTCATAAGTTTAAAAATCAATTCTTTGTATTGTATCGAAAGTGATATGGGGGTTTAAATTTTACGTTTATGGATATTGTAATACTGTTGAAAACTTAGGCTGCAAGAGCTTCATTAGATATTATCAAACTGTCATTGTAAGACCGTTACTCTGGTTTTCATCACCCATTTTTATAAAACTGTCATGAAAGTGGAATAGAATTTACTTTGAATTAATAATCTTTGTTGTGTTGAGTGGACATTTGAATATACTTGTTAAGCACTTAGAAGTGTGCTCACTGGTTATTAGAAATGGATCTGGATACAACGTCTGTTACCGAGTCTGGCACTGCTCAGTTCTGTGACCCTGGCTTCTCAGTTACTCACACATGCTAAAATACTTAAACATTTGAAGAGAATTTTCTGTATTCGCAGTCTGGCATTTGAAGGAAATGGCTGTCAGATTTGAATCAGAGAAAATATTGCTTTGATGATCCTTCAGCTGTGTTACTGACGCAGTTCTTGTGTTTCCGTGCTTCCAGGTGTGAAATTGTAATTTGGTAGCAGAGATGCCTTTTGGGGCAGAGGTTTGTCTTTCATTATCTGTGTTTTTAAATAAAGAAATAAAGCAGAATTTTGGCCAAGTGGTAGGTTTTTGAAAAATCTCTTAGAATGTGCTTGGATGCGTTTCAGCAATTGAATTTGCTAGAGGTTTCATTTTTGGGGGCCTGATACTGGTCATACATCCCCACAGTAGCAACTTCAGTGTTTTGTGTCCAGATCCACTACCTGGGTGGGGAGTCTGTCTCCTGCTCTGCTAGTGAGGATCCTGTTTGCTGTTATTTGTCTAAGTCTGCGCTTATTATATAGGTTTTGGTTAAAGATATTTGTAAAATGAATGCTTCCCTTATTTCTTTAATATAAATTTCTTCAATTTAGTGCTAAAACCAGATGATACATTTGAAATGTTAATCGACCAATCGGTTGTCAGTAAAGGAAGTCTTCTTGAGGATATGGTTCCTCCAGTAAA
Organism: Oceanodroma leucorhoa; assembly: GCA_030449065.1. Taxonomy (NCBI): domain Eukaryota; kingdom Metazoa; phylum Chordata; class Aves; order Procellariiformes; genus Oceanodroma; species Oceanodroma leucorhoa. The sequence goes on from JASVER010000030.1 coordinate 4,981,370, forward strand.
CCCTCCCAAAGAAATAGAGGATCCTAGTGATAAGAAGCCTGATGATTGGGATGAGAGACCAAAAATACCTGATCCAAATGCTGTCAAACCAGACGACTGGTAAGGAGAACGTTTTTATCTGGACAATACCTTTTACATGCAGGTTATTCATTTGAAAGATTTGACTCGTTTTGTTTTTTTTGCTAATGACAATTGGGATATGGTTCACTACTAAAAGCACTGAAGTTTGAAAACATAATTGAGGTGAGTACAAGGATCTGGTCATCTTCTAAGGAGAGAAATAATTGTGCTTTTTGCTGATTTGTACCCTGCATGGTTGCAATTAATAACTTAGATTACTATACCTGAAAGATTGGGAGGAGGTTTTTTTTTTCACCGTATAGTCTTAATTTACGTTCAATGATTTCTGTTTTCTTCTGTGTGAACTATTGTTCATACAGCAACTCAGGAAGAAGAGGGGAAAAACTTAATGGGAAGACCTGGCTGGCAGTTGCCAGTTGATGGCAGCAATTTCTGGGCTAAATAGTACTTTGAAACAATGTAAATATAATTCAAATATTTATAAACAGATAATTGGATGTCTAATTCTCATGATCAGTGTGTCTAATTCTGTTGTGCCTTTGAAAATCATCCCTTTCATGCCAGTTACAGTCCTCTGAACTGAACATTGGCTCAATGTCAGGCTGCTGTATTTTCTAATGTAAGTCTGTAATTGAAGGGATGAAGATGAGCCTTCCGAAATAGAAGATACTGATGCTGTTAAGCCTGAGGGATGGCTTGATGATGAACCACAGTATGTTCCAGACCCTAACGCAAAAAAACCGAAGGACTGGTAAGAACTTGATCAATAAGTGCAGGTTGTTAACGTGTCTTGTGATAAGCCTGCCTATTCTCTGTGACAAATGAGGAGTTGTGGATCAGAAGTCAATCCAAATCTCTGTCTTTTGAGGTAGTAAGTTGGAATGTGTAAGGTATGGCCAAATATTTGTTGTTTTGGGGGGCTGCTTTTAGAAGAACATGAACATGTCAATTGCCTTTTGTTTTCTGAAGATATATAAACAAAAACACGATATGAAGGACCCCTTTGAAAGAATTTGCTGCAATGTTAAACCATGAAACAGTTTAAGTTGATAACTTGAAATCATCGTATAATAGTCTCAAAGGGATCTCTAAGCATCTTATGGAGAAGTGTTTCAGGCTGTCTGCAGATGCAGGAATATAATTGCATTCAATCATGCTGTGGTAGTTATGAACATGTGACCTTATAAAAAAAAGGTATAGCACTCAAGAAAAAAATATAGTGTTTATACTGTTGGGTAAAGTTCTGTGAGCTGGTCAAAATTCTGAGGTTGTTATAGCAAAATGTGTATGGACCCTGACTTCAGACTGACTGCTAGTGTTCAGGCCAGTCTGATCTCAAATCAGTTGTTCGTAATTTTTTTTTTTTTTTTTTCTGGAGGGATGAAGAAATGGATGGGGAGTGGGAAGCCCCTCAGATCCCTAATCCAAAGTGTGAGACTGCGCCTGGTTGTGGACACTGGGTGCGCCCCATGAAGAATAACCCAAACTATAAAGGAAAATGGAAAGCACCTATGATAGATAATCCTAATTATCAGGTAATAGCAATATTGTAGGTTGTTGTTAAAAGATAGAGTTGCACAGAGCAGGCAAGTCAAAGTAGTATATTTATCTAGGCTTTTTTTACAGTATATTTATATTTTAGAATGAGTCTGAATACCCTCACCAAACAATTTGAGCTTTTTTGTGTTTAATTTTTTTTTTTTTTAAGTATACTGGAAAAACAGAAATCCTTCCTGTATTAAAACAATTTCTCTGTTAAAAGTTGCTTTTGCAATGATTTGCACTGGTACCACTTATTTAGTATGCTCTGTAGAATGGTATTCTGAATTATGTTACCTTTTAATGAAATATTTCTCTTTTGTTGGGGTTTTAAGTGTGGGTCTTTTAAATGAACAATTTTTTTTATTAAAAAAATGAAACCTTTGAGTAAGCAGATTGACTTACTAGTTCAATTTTAGTGGAAGCATCAATTTTGGATAATTAAATTCCCCTCCTCCTCCCCAGATATAAGAGGTAATCAGTTGGATATTAGGGAGAGTTACTTTGTATTAATTATGGCTGGGGAGTACTTGAATCTGATTGCTTTGAGCTTAAGATCCTAAGCACGTTTGTAAACAAAATTTGGCTCTAATCTGTACAGGTATCATAAGGCTGTATTTTCCTTTCCTAAAATTTTCCCTAACTCTTCTGGTTACAGTGGCTGTCAGTTTACATATATATATATATATATATATATATATATATATATACACACACACACTAGAAGAGATTGTGTGGATCACGGGACATAGTTCCCCTGCAGTCTTAGGCCACCAGACAATAGATGTTTACCTCAGAAGATTCCATCACTGGTCACAAAATATTGACTGGTGCCCTTACAAAAACGTGTATGCTATATTGATGAACAAAAGCCAAAACTATATATTATATAAGGAGAGACTAGAGGAAGAAGTAATACCAATGTCTTATTTTCCTGCTGTATTAGGAAACTTGTTTCCTAGACTGACTCTAGGAAGTTTACAAAGGCTGTGCTTGGAATCACCAGTACCAGAAAGAACGGAGATACTTTGTACAGTCAGTTACTACTGTAACCCTGTATGGACAAAAAAAAAAAAATAATTTTAAGAGGTTTGCCCCAAGTTAGAAAATTGAGACCCATCTGCCAAAATCCTATAGGCTATTTCCAATTCTGTTTTTATGTAGGTTAAACTCTACTGCTTGTCTTTTTAAATAATGCATTTAAAATAGTCAGGAAGTTCTTATTATTTTAAAATTTGTTTCACAGTTTGTTTTTTAATGAGGTATAGGTAATGTGATTACATTTTTTTCCTTCAAAGGGAATCTGGAGCCCTCAGAAAATACCGAACCCAGACTATTTTGAAGACCTTCACCCTTTCGAGATGACCACTGTCAGTGCTATTGGTTTAGAACTCTGGTCTATGACGTCTGATATCTACTTTGATAACTTCATTATATGTTCAGAAAAAGAAGTAGCAGATCGTTGGGCAGCAGATGGCTGGGGCTTGAAGAAATTAGTAGCAAGTGCTAATGAGGTATAAGCTTTACTATGTTCTTGATAGCCAAAAGTAGTGAGGAAGATGTGCTGTTGGAAGAATTTTCTGTCAATTAATGCTGACAGAATATTAATTTGTCTGCAATTAATAATCTTGCTGAGTAACTGTTATAGGTCTTCTTCTTGTAGTTTGGCTTTTTATCTTTCCCAGATCAATATCCTCTTGAAATTAAAAGGGTACAACATTTTACTTAAAGACCTAGCGAGAAATTGGCTTCGTTATAGTTAATGAGTCTTCTGCTGTTCAGGGTGATACTAGAAACAAAGTACCAGTCAGCAAATGGAAGCTGAGTTCTTACACTCAGAGACCTCTTTTTTTTCTTTTTTTTTTTTCTTTTTTCTTTTCTTTTCACTTGTGGCTAACTCCATTATATATGTTCTTTAGATGTTTCCCTCCCATGAGGAATGGATAAATAGTCATGTGTTTTTTCTGTTTAATAATTTTAGACCTTTAGCTGCTTAGATGTATATTATGCAGCTCTGAAAATAGCGCACGTATGTTTATGGAGCTGCATCTGTTTCTATGTGTGCATCCACATTTTGTCTGTATGCTGCACTTGGCCAGCCGCCACAGTTTTTTCTAGATCTCTTTCCTATGCTGTAGGATGAACTTGTCCTGACATACGGGATCGTGAGCCCCTCTAGTGGCTGCCTTTACTGACTACAGTTCCTAACGGTCCTCTCTTTTCTTTGATTGAGTGGCAAGAGCAGGCCTGCAGTTGAGGGAAAGAAACGATGGGTTGGTTGCAAATGTGGCCAGTTCCCCACAGCTGCTGTTTGTCACAGGATCAGCAAGTAGCAACAGCGTATCTGCCCATGCAATTAGGAAAGCTGCCTCCTCCCGCAACCTTGCCCTTTTCTGAAATGTTTGGGTTTATGTCTGGACCTGCATCTATACCTGTACACACAATAGCAAAAAATACTCCCTTGAGTCCCCTCACTCCACTGTGCCTCTCAAACTTCCTACCTGAGTTGCTGATGTACCCTTTCCAGAGGTCTTACTGAACCAGGCACTTGCCTACCTACCTCGGCTGTATAAGTCAGAACTGGCCTGGGAGGGCAATTTACTGCCTGAATAATTGGCTGTCAAAGGAGGGAACGAGGTAGTACAGATGGAGCAAGACATTGCTCTTCAGGAGGCTGGCTGCTGCTCTGAGGTTCTTGATGCTTTGGGGAGCTTTCAGCTGAGTTAGCACAGCATGGGGAAAAAAATACAGTAGCTGGGAAGGGTGTAAACTGTGAGGTTGCCAAGACTCCAAATGTCGCTTTACAGAATTGAGTAGTGGCCAGTCTAGTATATTTGGAGTACCAGGTTTGTGCCTTCTTACTTAGCACCTGCTATTTATTTGCAATCTGTCCAGTTGTTAGTTTCCTAGTATTGAAATCCAATATTGTTTTAGTCATTAAAAAGCAAAGGTAAAGAAGGGTTTTCTCTGGGCAGCATAAAGCTTAAAATATATACAGTACACTTTATAAACTTACTGAAATGTTGAGAGGGATGTAAATACAAAATCTTCCAATCTTCCTTTTTTTTTTTTTTTTTTTCCCTAAATTGTTTTTAATATAGCCCGGTATGTTTAGTCAACTGGTGACTGCTGCAGAAGACCACCCATGGCTCTGGGTTCTTTACATCTTGACTTTAGCTCTCCCTGTTGGTCTAGGTGTGTTGTTCTGCTGGCCAGCAAAGGTTAGAGAAATTTACTATATTTTTATTTGGTTTTATTCTTAATACTTTATTTGAAAACTCGTAGCATCTGTGCAACAGTATGCACTTTTAATGTGCCATTGATATTACTTAGCTTACAGTGGCTGTTGTGTTTAAGTCTTAATTTGAGTTTAAATGTAAATTGATTTTTAATTTGTTGTAGAAATCAGATGAAGATATTGACTTCAAAAAAACTGATACATCTAAGCCAATTACAAAGGGAGAACTAAAACAGAGAGAAGAGTTAGAAGATGATGAAATAGAATTAGAAGAAGAAAAAGAAAACGAAGGTACTGCTGAAGATGGTAAGATGAGCAAGCCAGCTTGCAGTTTGATTAAATATGAAGACATCAATAGGACTAGTTCATGGATTACATTGCCAATAATTACAACCAGTTATCTTAAAATATACAAAACCTGCCTTGCTCTGACTCTTCTTTTTCTCTTTGACAACCTCCAGCAAGTGGCATTCCATAGCTAATAGCTCTTTGATAAATACAAGCAGAAAGTAAGGCTTTCCTCAGTATTTTTTGACTTTCAAGAAATTAACATGCTTCCAACAGTCTCCTTATGTTTGTAGACAGTGATGCATATTTTCTCCCTTCTAAATATTTCATATATTGAACACATTTGAATGGTTCAGATATATGTACCTCAAGTGGCTAAAGTCACATTGTTGTCTTTAAAATGTTTCTGGAATAGCTTTAAGTTTTTAACATAAGCCTTTCTGCTTACTCCTCTGTGGGAGGGTTGTACCCTGAACTATTCTGTTGGTCACTGATTTTAGTAACTCTTGTTAAAGCCTGAAAATACAGTAGACTTGAAATACTGAAGTCTGCTGCTTCCTTTGTGTTGCTTTCTAGCAATGCATTGTATGGCTGCAGAGGTCTGTCCTGCTGCCCCAAGGGAGAAATCAATGATTCAGTAGGCTGAGCTATACTTGGGCATCCAAGGATAAAATCGTCTTGTGTTACTGTATCAAAGATTACTGGTACTATTCAACTATGGCTTTGATGTCTGTTAGCATTTCCCTGAGTCTACAGTAATGAATAAAAAGCAAATCACCTAACTTACAGTGCACTACCTTGGCTGCCATGAGAAAATCCTTAGCCTCAGACCTCTGCAAGATTCTGCCTCTTACTTCACTCTTCCTTGGTAGGAACAAAGGAAGTGACAAGTGACTGGCATGGAAAGTTAGAAACCTAGCAGACATTCATGGGTTGTTTTTTTTTCTTAGTACTGACATCACTTTATATTACTGACTGAAACTTTATGGGGTTTGACTGTCTCTGCACTATGTTCTATGAGTGTTGATGGCTTCTGCCTGTATGACTTAAAAGTTTACTCAGCATCTGATATTCCCATGCCAGTACTTACAGAATTGAGTACGTCATTGGCACAGTGCTTTCCACACCAAACTTAGTCCATCTGCCTTACCATTCGAGAGCCTTACCTAGGCATTTAATTATTTTAGTTATGCTACACCTATTTTTTTATATTAGCATACATTGTAGGTACAGCATTTCAGCATTGTATCTTCCTACATTTTCCTTTTGATCTTACTCTACTTTACCTGCTCTTTGCTCCTGAATTACAGAATCTGTTTTCTTTTACCCAGTCTTGATGCAGATCGTAGATGTTTTGTACCTAGTATGCTACTGTTGCAGGGCTGTCTGAGATACCTGAATTCCAATATCCTTCTGTTAAGTCAGTCAGTTAATTTAGTTAACTACAACACATTACTTAATAAATAACATGTTAAAGTGTGTGTTTGAATGTTAGAAAGAAGGTCCAGGCAATTGCAGAGGAACACTGTTTAGCTCCCATGACTTTTTTAAAGAATTCCACTTGGGACAGCTGTTCATGTTGTTTCAAAACTATGTTCCATTTTAGACCTTTACTTTTAGTTACTAAACTGAACACAGAGTAAAACTAACTTAGCTAGCTTTTGAATGACTATTCCAAGGTTTTCAAGTAAATTTTAGGCTTCAGAGGGAGGGATTACACTTTGCTGTCATATGACTTTCTGGTTTCTCTTTCTTTAAGAAGAATTGCTTAGCTTCCCTTAGCTTCCTGCCACCTTTTACCTTTGCAGGTTGAAATCTTCCCTTTTTTTCTGTCGTTCTTTTGCCTCTTCATATCTGAAAACATTAGAGAATTTGTCTTCTGCCTCCTTCTGTTGATTCTTTTTGCTACAGAGAGAAGAGAAATGGAGGAGACAAAAAGAGAGCTTATAAATGATACAAAGAAGATGGGAAGGGAGGCTCCTCCTTCAGGTACTGGGAAAGGGAAGTAATTTGGGCCAGGACTTGAAAATGGTCTCTCCTTTCTAGTTTTTTTTCCCCTCTGCTTCCTTGTTGATGGTAGAACTTCAAACTGGTGGGTGCCAGCTTTCATCAGACATGGATGTGAGTTTCCTCTGAGATTTCTCAGTATGGTATCTGTAGTCATAAATATTTTCCATTAATCTCTTCGGATCCTAATAATCTTTACAATTCCTTCATAGTCATTATCTGCTTCTTTGTTTTCTGGAGTTGAAGGTAACGGGATTTGAGCTGTGGAATACTGAATGACTTGAGATCCCCATGTTGTCATGGGGCTATTAAAAAAAGAAAAAAAAAGAAAAAGCATGGCACAATAGCAAATTTCAGAAACACTTGTAGATTTCTTTGGCTCCAGTGCGAATGAGTTGCTGGCAGAGTGCTTCTTGAAGGGCATTTCCATGGGATTTACTGTTTTATTTTGTTCTATGTTAATTTTTGTGGCACTGCTAAAGGATGATGTGTTCTTGACTTGTGCACTCATCTGCTTTGTCTCCTTGCTTTCCTTGCCCTCTAGAAAAATATTCCAGGAAGTAAAAGAATGTTGCCAAGAAATGGAATTTCAGGGGCACAGTCTGAACCTTAGTTGTGAAGTTACACATTTATTTATATGAAATACTGTTTAAATTAATATTAGACTAAATTAAAATTAATAATTTTTAAGTACTATAGTTGTCCAGTTCTGCCTCTTACTACTTCTGATGTCTGAAGTTTTTTGGTTTGTTTTGGTTTTTTCCCTCTATTGAAACTAGTACTTACGGGAGGTGCTGGATTTGCATAATTTAAAATTTCTAATCTCTTCATTAGAATATGAGCAAAGGCTTTGTGAATTTTTGCCAGGCTATTCTGTTAAGGGCTTATTTTTAGAACTGAAATCTTTGTCTACATTTATCTTAAACTATGATCTCCATTTTTTTGTTATATTTCTCCTTTGGTAACAATAGTAGAGACATGTTATTGTAGATCCGTATCAGGTATACTTACAGATGGGAAAACTAATTTCTTAGAGCTTCACTAATTGTTATGAACTGATTGGCTCAATTTATAGCTATACTGTAGGCCAAGTTTTTTGGTACTCCTACAGCAGACTCAAATATTTTATTGTCACCAAGAATCAGGAGATGTGACTACCATCTGAATTTATATGGTTACTTTTGTTTCAGTTTTACTGAGCTGAAATAGTAAGAATTGGGGGTTGAGTGTTGGCTTTTTGTTTTTGTTTTTTTTTTTTTAATGCTGAAATAGTGCTTATGAGATGTAGGCATGACTTGACAAGGATAGAGTTGAGCACTGCTTCATTACTGTTTTTAACTGAGCCACTGGCAGACTGTTTAGTTGTAAAATGCCATCTTATATCCTTTCTATGAGGATTTAGATATGATTTCTTGTTTACTGTTGATAGAAAGTATTGCAAAGGGTACTCAATTTCTAGAAATTCTCACTTCAAGACCTCAGTTTGAAGTAAAGGAAGAGACTTGCCAAACCCCAGTAACTTTTCTTTGTATCATGCTGTGGTTGCTGAGGTTTAGTTCTTACAATGAGCACAGGTACCTAAAATGCAGGCATGGGAGTGCCAGCTTGTAAGTACTGAAGCCCAAAGTGGAAACCAAAACAGTTGGGTGTCTGGCCTCCTTCACAAAATATGCAGAATGTAGAGAGTTGGTGACCCTAGGAGGGCAACCTACATGCTGATCAGAGAGCAGCCTAGACTTCGCAATATTTGGTGCACACACTGCTTTTTAGTGCAGTGACATGGCCTCAGTAAGCAAAAGTAGAAACCACCGCTGTGTTGCTTAGCCTATAGTTTGTCCAGGGAATTCTGGAGAGTAAAAACGTACTTTTTTTTTTTCTTCTACTTTTTTCTTTTTCTTTTTTTTTCCTCTCCAGCCCTGTCAGTTCAAAGGTCTAACTAACACCAGCTCTCATAAAAAGCTTACTGCTTTTTTTGAATAGTTTTATCCTAGTAGTGCAAGTTGGACATACTTTGAGCTGAGGGGAGTACAGTGCTTTTCTGACTAGTTTCTGCATTGCAATAATGCCTAAGGAGGGGGTAAGCACAGAGCTGCTTATCCCTCAACCAAAACAGTATGCCAAAAGAATTCCCTGCTGAAAAGGGGAGTTCCCTTAGGATGTAGGCGTCCCACATGGTGGATGACTGATAACTGCAATATTGTACTTTGCTGTCTAAGTCAGAATTTGATCAGATTTGGGATGCCTGAGTTGTCCTATTTCGGACTCTGGTCTCAAAACTGTGTAATACAATACTCGGATTTAAGAACTTTTCTAAAGGAAACCAACTTAAGGTCATCATTATAGTCAGTCACAAGTCTGAAGAGAGTATGTGCTATTGTGAAAAGAGGCTAGGCTGAAGCTGTTAAAATTGGTTATTAAATCCGACAGTGATCAATTTCTACTAATTCATGAGAATTCTACTCTCTGTATCACAGAGGTGTGTTATTGTAAACAAGCAGTTCATTCTAAGACTGAAACTGGCTTCTTTTCCTTACTAGTGTGTCTGGATGTAGTGCATTTTTAATATAGTTCGGTTTATAAAGTAAAATTAATTTATTCTGCAGAAGATGAGGGTGAAGGTGGTGAAGATATTGATGATGATGAAGAAGAAAATGAAGTTGCAGATGGAAGTCAAGAAGAAGGTGATAAGTCAAATAAATCTGGTTCAGAAGATGAGGTAAGTTTGGGGTTTTTTCCCCTATTTTCTCCTTGCCCTTGTCCAATAGTGTACTTCTAACTAAGCCCAGTTACAACAAGACTTTTTCTTCTGTTGAGCCATAAAACAAATCATGATGTGGAGATGTGTTTTTACTTGCGTTTGACAGCTCAAATGCTCTGTATAGGTTTGTGAAGCATGTATCTTCCTGTGTAATTTTGGCTAGGAGGTGATATTTATTGTAAAATACAGGTATAGTATTATGCAGGTCTCTAAACATGAAATGTTTTTACAGGAGTATACTTCTTTTTAACAGGTTATTAAATGAATTCCAAGTCTGGAAAATTTGGATGCTTTAGTAGATGTCAGTCTCTTTTTATCATGCTACTTAATTGATGGAACACGTGCTTCTAACCAAGTAGCCTTTCAGTGAGACCTAGAAAAACCTTAAACTTTCAGTTATCTTTTTTTTTTTTTTTAATCCAAAATAAGGTTTTAAGCAAAATGACCATACTGGTTTTGAATTCAGCATCTGGAGTTTCATTTTTCTTGTGCAGATTAATCCAGTCACCAGATAATCTATAAAATGTTTTTCAGAAAATAACATTGTAGAATGGAATTTGTGTGTGTTTTTCTGGCTCATCAACTACTTATTATCCTTTCATTTAGAAACTCTGATACGTCTGAAATGCTTTAGATCCACCCACAGCATTTCTGTTGGTCATCTTGTGCTTGTCACTCCCTAAATGAGTCCCTTCCCAGATTAGGGGAGTTGTTTAATGTGATGTTAACTCCTTTCCATATAAAACTCCTCTAGGAAACTGTACCTTGCATGAGGTTGCATTGTTTCAGCACTGAAATTCTTCATTAATTACCCCTTATTCAGTACTTCCTCTTGTTCCTGTAAGAAGGTTTTTTTTTTTCCTCTTGTACATTTACCTAGGAATACAGTAGCTGATGAACCCCACTAAGATGCATGTGACTCTTTGTGAAAGTAGTGACAAGATCTGAATGTGTATATGCCATTACGCGGTATCACAATGAGGTTATGGCTTGCTCTTCTCTGGGTATTTTAAGGGTGTACAAGTTTCTGTCATGAGTTAGCTAGTGACCTACTTGGGAGATGTCATGCACGCCATGTCCTCACTCAGGTTGTGCCACATTCTGTGAGCTGCTCCTTCTGAATGAGGTGCTTGCCATTAGGTGATGCAGAAAAGTGAGGAAGCAATGCATTGTCTGAGAATAGAGTTCATGTTGGAAAGGCTTTTTGTGCGCCTCTGTAAGCTTATCGCTTTTAAACTGAGAACAACACATCAGATTTAAGAACAGTTTGTTCTATTTGTAGCTCTCCAAAGGCAACAGTTAGAATGTTTTAAATGCTTCTTGCTTAAGAAGTGGAAATTAAAATTAGCATAAGATGCACTTTAAGGAAGTTGCTAAATTCATTAATAAGTCACTGCTTTTAAACCAGTGAGTAAATGGGCAAAACCAAACCAAATTTCTGACATCAGTTTAGATGTACTATTCTCTCCCTTCTGAATACAGAAAGGAAAAGTCTTCTACCCCCTTTATTTATCATTAGATTAGTATCGTGGAAAAAAAAATGTCTTATCACTTAAGTGTTGCATTTAATGATAATATGATTGGGGGGGGTCAGGAGGAGGAAGAAAGTAACATGCCAGTTTCAATAATTAAATTAAAATCGGTTTACCATTTTAATGCTTTATTTTTTTTTTTTCCCCCAGATGAAAGAAGCTGATGAAGGCACAGGTTCTGGAGATGGTCCACTGAAATCAGTGCGCAAAAGAAGAGTACGAAAGGACTGAGTTACTTCCAGCTAGTATTTGTTGATCTAGATAATAGTAGCTTCTGGCATGCTACTTCAGTGGGCCTGACAGCATGCAAGTTCCTGAGATTTGAAGGAAAAAGGGGGACCCATTGCTACTTAACCTCCCATTTTAATTCTCTAACCTCTTTTAACCTTCCCAAACTTCCTTGATTCCCTTTTTTAAGGAGAAATACTATCTGTGAGGAGTTAGTTGATGTTTCAAATTCAGAATAAAAGTGAAGTTACAAGGTGGCCAACTGTTTTTTAAGGTGAAGATTCTTAAGATTTGAAGATTCCTAGAAATTACTATTAGTTGGAGATAAACTTACTCTAAGTATTTTTTAAAAACATTAATAAATTATAATACTTTTGCAGCTCTAGCACAAAATTAGCTGTTTACACTTTACAGCTAAAGGAGAATGATAGTATAGATGTAGCATCTATAGCAGTTCACATTGCTATGAGAAAAGGTATTTTTTTTCTGTGCAGAGCTAAATGCAATAATTGTTTTTTGTATGATGATTTAGTGCTAGCAACAATTTTTATTGCAAATTATTTATTTTAGTTGATCTTGTTACATGGGTTGTCACCTGTTCACTTTAGACATTGGTTACAGTAATTTATTTTTAAAAGATATTTTAAAATGGAATACTCATAGAACAAGTGGTAATTGATGTGACTTGTTTTACTTTCGAATGCAGATACCAAATCTGCAGAAGTGATATGCAGATGATTTTTTCAAATTTTTATAATTCTCATGTTCCAAGCCAGAGTGGTATAACCTCTGTTTATAGAATACTTGCTAAGCGTGCATTGCCTCCTAAAAATATTTAATAATTCTTGCTTAACATGAAATTTATTAATATAAATAAGAATTTTTGATGGATTAAGTTTTTTACAGATGTGAGTAACTGGGCATTCTCATAATATAGTTTAAATAAACTGCATATTGTAAAAGAAACTTTGTTTTGTTAAAGTTCAGCTGCATATTAAAACAGACAATAAAACTGCAGTCACCAGAAACCTCTTGCTGCTTGGCAGCTGCATATAGCATTAGTAGGATGTAAAATGCTAGCAAAAGCAGTCATACATTAAAAACAAGCAGAAATACATTAATGCATAAGGAACCTCAACAGATTTCCTTGTGCCTGGGACAAAGTTAGTTCACTTAAAGAAATACTTTCACAGCAAATCAAGTCGGCAAAGATTCCATGGAAGTCTCTAACAAATGAATGCTTAATTAACCCAAATGAAGAAGCCAGTGTCTTCAAGTGCTTGTGTTGAAGTGTTGAAAGTTAATTATATTGGACTCTGTTTTGTGTGAACTACATGGAAAGGCCTCTGTTTTTTTGGTTGGTTTTGGGGGGTTTTTTTTAACTTAATGTAAGTTCCCTCATCTTTATTTAGGGTCTACATGCAGAAGATAGGAAGTGAAGACTCTAGATTCCTCCTGCTGCCTGTGACTTTTCAGCAGCAGATAGAAGTTGTTACCCATGTGGTATCCTGCTAGTAACAGCTACTGTGAGCTGTCAGGGAGCGTTTCAGCAGTCGTTTTGAATGAATCTTGTTTAAGCCTGGTAAAAGTCCTTTGGAATTGTTACAGCATTTTGGGTGCGGTTTTAGGGTTGGGTTTTGTTTCTTTATTGGGGGGTTKGGGGGGGGGGGGGGGGGTGTTTGTTTGGTGTCATATAGTTACTCCAGGGATTGGACACCCCACAGGGGATATTAGTCTTCCCTTAGGGTTTTGAACTTAAGGTTCCCATAAAGTCTTGATTAATGCCCCATCAACATCTTTGCTTGTACCTCACTTCAGTAAATAAGGAGCCATTTATTATGGGTAAAATGGTCTTGTGAGGCCATGACTCAAGGGTGCTGTTTGCAATAATACTGACTCTATAGGGCCTATCTCACTTTAATACTGACTTAATGACTTCGATTACCTGGACCCTGGAGATAGAAGACATCCTTCTGCACATCAGCTTACTTGGATCTAGTCTTATGCTAGTAATTAGGGGAGAAATGTCAGAGCTTTGGGGATTTGAGTCTCTAGATCTAGAAAGCCAGGCAAAAGGGGAGCCCCCTTCCATTGACACTTGTAACACTGATATTTCATCTGCAGTTCCTGCACGTAGTCCGTTTATATCTGAACAGGTTTTTTGGGAAAAATGCTTGCTCTTGCTATCATGGCTACTTGAAAATGCTTTGAAATTAACAAACTAATGATAATCCAGTTCCAGGATGCCTTGCTGTTAAAACTGTCAGTCATCTTTGGAACTCTGTGAGTATCAGAAATCTGCAAGCCTGTGCTCCCACCGGCTACATTGTAGCTTAGTAAAAGTGGTCTTACTGAGGATGCCAAATCCCAGACTGAGAATTTTCTATATTCAGGGAACGCTAAGTAGGACTGAGGCCTTTTTATTTAATCACAACTGAAGCTACTCCTCAGATAGCTTGCATCTTCATGAAGGTATGATGAAGTAATAATTCTGGTTTCTGTCTAATGTACAGCTCATTACCTGTGTAGGAAAAGGTAAAATCTCTTCTATTCTAACTTGGCTTAAAGTTCTCCCATGCGGAGAGGTGTAAGTTTTAGCTTTGACAACACTGGATGCAGTCTACCAATCCTTTTCCTTCTTCCTTTAGCCAGAACAGAAGAATACACAGAAATGCAAGATTCATGGGTGAAAATAAGTGAGTCAGGAACTGGAAGCTTGCTGAAAATAGATTAATTAACCCAGGTTTAATCTTAATACTTGCTAATTACATCTAGTCCTTCAGACACTTCAGCTATGTAGAAACAAGATGATGGCAAACCCTACTACTTTTCCACCTTTTGACTACAGATAGTTAAGAGAAGTTTTAGGGTTTACAAATGTTAAACCAAACTAATCGAGACAAATCAAGTGTTTTTATTTAGTGTAAAGTCAGAAATACAACATCTTTAAAATGTTCATAAGTTAAATGAAGGCCACAGTAGTGGGATGTAAAATGGTATATAGATGAAATGACTACTATATACACACCGATGGATAAAATACCACTATCCAATCTTACAATACAAAACCATGATTTTAAGATTACTTGATCTCGGGAAATTGCTGAAGTCTAACAAGCGCATGCTCTGTTACCACTTGATCTCCTATGCTGCAGATGGAGATGTGCAGTGACATGGCTTTAAAGCTAGGATGGCTGTAATGCAAAGCAATCTTTAGAAGTCAAGTGCTTGGTGTGATTGTTCGGGTTTTTTTTAATGCTCAAACCCTGGACTAACCATGTGATCTGCTCCACCTGCTAGCAATTCTTGGATTAATTTAGAGTTCTGGATAGGCAGTAAAGTGAGAGAATAGTCCATAGAAGATTAAAAATAATTTTGGATGTTTACAGGACCCCACGATACAAATGGTTATCAGCCATTTGTGCCTTGGCGGGTAAAACTTTCTTCATCATCAGGTTTTTTGACTCAGACTTGTAAACAGCCCTCGAGACTGAACTCTTAGTGCTTTTTCGCAATCACTGGACTTTGCTGACACTCCAGTGAGCGCTGTACAGTCATCCCAGGGAGAAATGGGAGCCCTCTCCTTTGCAGGGGGGGGGGAACCTCACAATGTCAGCTTACACTTGAGACACAGCAGTGCTTAGCTGCCAAGAAACTTGGGGTTTGAGAGGGATTTATTCTATTATATCCACTCATTCAGTTCCTGCAGCTTTGTTTTATAGAATTCACCACAGCAAGGTGAAAGAGATCCTTGAACTAGTGGTTTCCTTTTGTTAAAAAATAAAGTATAATGGCTTCATTACTGAAGAGACAGACCTCAGTTCTAGGAAACATCCATAAATAAGTCTGCAATGCTGCTCTATGGCAAGATGAAACAGATGCAACTGAGTACTGCTGAAACTCAGATCGTTGTTCGCATTTCAGCTTCTGCTCTCCCTTAATACTGATTATGCTAGACATGCCGCCTCTGTGGGAAGTGCTCAGACCCATAATCTGGGCTGAGCTCCTTTACAAAACCTGCTAACAAACAGCCAAGCCAGTAAAAAGCATGGCACCTTGACACTAGGCATGGCTCAGAGCAGCACAGATTTGAGAGGCAAAAGCCACCTTTGTTCCACTGCAGTCTTCTGCCTTCGGTGCTTTTGTGCAGTGCCTCAAGAGGCACTCACAAGCTCAGGCTCTGGGGCAGGAAAAGAGTTGCTGTAAGGCCTGAAGCAAAGACAAGTTTGGCACTTCAGGAGGAAAGTAAAAGGTGGCAAGGAAAGACTTGTTCTCAGTTCCTCGCTGCAGATTGTTCACAATGAGAATGAGGAACACTGTTGACCTGTTTCTGTAAAGCTTATTACTCAGGTTTTTATTTAACTCCTCATCACACAACTGAAAAAAATTCAGGAAGATCATACATCATGATGCTGTGCCTGATCATTCTTTGAGGAAAGAGGAAAGTGAAAATGGTTTGAAGTGTACATCTTACAAACTCTCTGATACTGCATCAATTTGGCGTTTCCCTGATGTAAGTTGCTTATCCTTGTTCCTCTTCCCTTACCCTCCCTCTTCCCTTACCCTCCCCCTTCCCAAAAAATCTTAAGTGTTTTTCTGTACGCAAGCCCTGCAAATAATGTCATACTGTTATTACTTCATAGAAATTCTTAACTGGTTTATAGGGTTTTTGTTTAAAGTTGCTTTGCAGAGCTATGGACAGTACTATACAATAATCTAAATATATTTGAGGTGAAAAAGGTGATGCAATTAGACTTTGAATATTTTTATCAAGTGAGGTTTCAACACAATATTGTAACTGTATTATTTTGCTAGTCAAGAACACTCCCCTAAGACCTCAAAGAGCGCCAACAGACTTCTGTTTAACCTGACAAACAGAATCCAATTTTTAACAAGATATGCTCATTTTTAAAACAAATATGAAGGTTTAGTAAGTCTCTACACTACATTTGCACATTGCTTAATCTTAATAATACAAAAACTTATGTCTCCTGTTCATGGTAGTGTTCTTAATTCTGTTTATCACCAAATTTTATAATCTTTAGGTATCCAGTAAAGCCACAAACTAAGGTATTTTAGCTCATGTAGCCTATGCCCATTAAAACAAAAAAAGACAGCAGCAATACAATGACATCATCTGTGAGTCAACCCTTACTTCCTTTTGCTTTTTGTGTCAGTTGTTTGGAAAACACTAGACGCTGACATCAGATTTTCTATATACTGTCCAAGAACTTGGTTTTCTGATTTCAGTTTCAAGTTTTCTTCCTTAACAGCATCTACTCGTGCTGAGAGATCTGTGAAGGTGATATTATAAGAAAAATATTAGACACTATTGCATACAATAATGAGTATGTTCTATGTGCCTACATCAAACTATGCACACTTTTAATGCAGGAAACATTGCCATAAGGTATAATCTTACAAAACACTGTGCTACTCAGAAGTTTTACCTAAAGCCCATTCTTCCTGGATTATTTTGTAGTAGAGTATTTTGACAAACTTGTTACACAAACTTACTGTTAGTCTGTATATTCTTTTCTTGAATTTTTGAATTAAGCTATTGCAAACTAAACTATTTGGAAACAAAAGTTCAGTGATGAGCAGACTCAAAGATGTATGTCAGCTAATGAGCCTGGGAAAGTTAACGGTATCGCCCCTTCTGCTTGATGTGTATTATGAGAGTCAAGCAAACATTATGTTGCATAAAGAGGAAAAAAAAATAGTTGAGACCTTGCTTATGTACCTTCAACTGCGTAAGTGACATACTTCTGGACACTTTGACTAAGGTAAGGCGGAACAGTAAGGTTCTCTTCTTTCGCTTACTACTGTGCACTTGTAAAAAATCTGTGTGTCAAACTGCTAACCTTCAAGTGTGTGCTGCAGTTCCAAAACTTGATTAATAAGCCGTGTTTTCTCTTCTAATTCCACCTGATTCTCAGCCTCAACAGCTGCAATAAATCATATAAGTTTTAATGCAACCTCTGTAACAGTTGGAAATGATATTAAGTAGGAAGAATAATAATGAAGAATATTAAGAACTTATACCATCCATGTCGGCATTCATCATTGTAGAATGGGCTCTTTCCACTTTTGAAGAGCGTATTCCTGAGAGATGCTCTGCTTAAAGGAAGGAAAAAAAAAAAAAAGAGAACACTGAGGCAACCGTTAATGTAACTGCCTTTATATTTGGATTTTAGCTGCATTATTCTAATTGGTGTTGAAAAGCTAGTGCTTTAGCCTAAGGCAAACATTTTTTAACATTCTTGAATCATTTTTCCTCAAGCCTTCTGTGGTATGTCAATATGATTCTTCAAGTAACTGCTTCTGTTTACAAAAATAACTGATCTAGAGTACTCTGTAATGCATAAAATAACCTGTGTTTCAATGATGCAATTGCCGCCTTCTCAGCACCGATCTTTCTGGAATTGGCTATTAAAGAAATGCAGCAGCAGCAGCAGCAGGGCCCCCTCATTGTCCGCCCCGTTCCGCCGCTGTCACGGGCGGCCGTGTCACGGACACCAGGCCCGCAGGACGCAGCCTCGGGTCCCTTGCACCCCACGGCGCATCCCCCGCCGCCCCACCTCCGCGCCCCTGCCCTTCGTCGTAGGGCGGAGCCGGAACGGTTAACGGACCCGCTGCCGGGGGGGCGGCAGCACCTCCCAGAGGGCTTCCGCGCAGGACCCTCGGGGAACCGCCGGCAGCTCCGCGGCCCTGCCCGCGCAGTCCCCGCCCCGCGGCCGGGCCCGTTCTGCGGCCTAGAGCATCCTCCCTCCAGCCGCCGAGCGGGCCCAGCCGCCCCGCGCCGCGCCGCGCCGCCTCCTCACCTGCCGCCGCCGCCTCCCTGCGGGCTGCGCCCCGCGCCCCGGCCCGGCCGCAGCTGTGCGCCTCCCCGCTGCGCCTGCGCCGCCGCACCGCCAGCGGGCCCTGCGCGCGCACAGGGCGGTGCCCGCCCTAGCCAAT
>JASVER010000030.1:5000205-5068118 GCA_030449065.1 Oceanodroma leucorhoa
CCGTGTCTCACCTTCCCCCCGCCCCGCGCCTCCCCTCCGTGCCCCTCAGACAGCGTGAGGGCCGCGCCGGGGCTGGCAGAGGCCCCCCCAGACACACAGCGGGTGCGCCTCGCCTGAGGAACGTCAAAGAACCGGGTGTGTGTGGCTGCAGTTCACTCTCGTCCAGGGAGCTCTCGGGGAGGAGGCTCCCGGCCGGAGCCCGGCAGGGTGTACCCGCTCCGCTTCCCCGCCCTGTAAACCCGGCCAGGCTGCTTCCAGGCTGGCGCATCGGTAAGCCCCCCGCACAGCAGTCTCCGGGTGAAGGAAAATAGGTGTGAAAAAAAAAGCAGTGGACTGTCGTTAACAGCGAAGCTCATATTTCAAACTATTTGCAGAAATCTGTGGTGTACTTAAAAGGAAACGGTTACACAGGAACCAATGATAATTAATGAGGTAATGCCTAGAATGTCTTTCATTTGCTAACTCTCTCAATA
Organism: Oceanodroma leucorhoa; assembly: GCA_030449065.1. Lineage (NCBI taxonomy): Eukaryota > Metazoa > Chordata > Aves > Procellariiformes > Oceanodroma > Oceanodroma leucorhoa. The sequence continues at coordinate 5,000,679 of JASVER010000030.1, forward strand.
TAAAGCATAAACATCCCGAAGTGTGTGTTCTAATAAATGCATTTGAGGGAGCTTTATGCTTCCCTGTGATATTTTATAAATCCACAATTCATAAACGAATTTTAAAAAAACCCTTTTTACCCCTAATTAGCATTTGTCTGTCTGGGATATGAAAAACTGTGTTCAAATGACAAAAGCCTGTTTATCGGTTTATTTCCACTAGCCATTAATTGCGCAATGGCTGGTGGAAAGCTGCAACATTAGCCCTGGGAAGCAATAGAGCCATTCTCATTCTGCGGCAGACATTTCAAATGACATTTAACAGAATCTCCCAGTGCATTTACTAAACTCAGCTAAGTACTACGCTTAGTGTATTATGTTTTGGTGCATGGAAACAAGGAGAAGTGTTTCATTTTAGTAAACGCTAATTTACTAAACTCTAATCACTCTCTAGTAAACTCTTCTTTAGGAAACTCTTGTGATTTAGCTCCTTGCTTCTGGGTCTTACAGCATTAGAGATCACATCACACAGAAACCTAGGTAACTTCGCAGAGTTGCTCTCATCTAGTAGCTCAGTAGCTCCAAACCAACACTCCTGTTTCTGCGTTCTTTCCCTGGTTCCCTGGAGGGAATAACCCTTGCAGAACATGCTGCACAGGGTGCTCCCTTTGGACCTCGTAGGACAGTCTATGAGCTGCAGTGAAGACAACATGCAGGACCCCAGCTAATTTTAGTGGCTTCACTGAAGTGACTGCACTGCATAACCTGTAGTATCTTTATAGGTACTATGTAGCTTGAACCATACATTACAGTGAAATATATCCATATCATATTCGTATGTTGCAGGACTATATCCAGTTATAAATAAGTATTTTGATGCTGTGTAGATACTCAGGAAGATAAAAGCATTTGGGAAGTGTGCCCTCTACTGTATTTTTTTAATACACCTCAGAAAGTATGTATTTCTAGTATCTACATCTTCTGGGTGCCTTCACAATATTATTAACATTGTGCTAATAACTTTTTTAACCTCACAATCAGATAAATTCAGATTAGGCTGAATGCTGTTCAAGGTATGAAAACGTATTTTAATTAGAGTCCTGCAGTCTGTTTGTACTGGTAAATGAGTCTGTTGTTTTCAGTTCCATTAGCTGGTTTACTTAAAAGTGTATCACCTTCTCTACAAAAGGCATTTTTAACGCAGTAATCCTCCTTAATCCCTGCAAGCAGTCCTCTCAGATGGTGGCTGGGCTTTAGGAGCTTGTTAGTAACTCTCCTTGATTGCTGTTTTTAAAATGACAGGTGCTTCTCACCCTGTTAGGATCTTGCTTGCTGCACTTGCTATTGCACTTGCAATCAGCAGGTTCTCATCATTCTTTCTAGTAAGACAGTTGCCAGCACTTTGATTAAGGGGGGAAAAATATGGCCAGAGTCTGCAGATAGGTACAGATGGATGGAGAGGTTGCTGACCTGGTGAAGAGCTTGCTGTGTTTTATACTATAAGAGGGGAAAAAAAATGATTAAGGGCTATTCTTGAGGGAATACATCTCTCTGCTGCAGAAATTCCACTTTGCTTGCTGCATTACATTTGCAGTTTATTGTCTAAACTGTCCCAGAATGAGCAAAGTGGGAAAATCCTTGTCACTAACTTATGGGACAGAATGGAAACTAGATCTATTGGCTCCTATGCTGCCGTAGCCAAAACAGAGTAGTAATTCCAAGAGCTGCTGGTTTACCTACTGTTTCTATTTTGGTACGTATACTGTTGAGGGTTTGTTCTGCTTTGCATGATTGTGGTTTCTGACTGTAGTATTTTCTTTTGAGTCTTAACTCTAATGTTTGAGCTTGAGCACCAGGCTGAAACTCCTTTTCAGAAGTTCACCTGTGTGAGAGGTTTTTTGGTTTACTTTTCAGGAAAATTGTCTTTATCTGAGCCTCCACTGTTAGCATTGCAGAGGGGCTGTCAGCAGGGAACAGATGGCGTCTTCAGTCTACACAGTGCTGTGTGTTACTCGGTTAACGTTAAACAGTTGCACAGATGCTTCCTTAGGTTTGTACCGCGGTATACTCAGACATGTTGGATCTCACACAATGCATCTTCCTACTGTAAGTGCTTGATATGAATCCCTTCGCTCTAGTATCTGAGATTGTGCAGCTGGCCCATGCTCCTGGGCCCCAATGTTTAGAAACTGTTTCTGTGTGACCTGGCTGTGTCCCAGCTCCTTATCATGGCAAGATCCATGCATGTTACTTTTTTTCTTTCCCTGTCCTTCATCCCCTATTTCCAAGGGAAGTATACCTAAGTGCTGAGCCAGGGAGCAACCCTGCTGTGCACAGCCCTGGTCTGCACACTCCAGGGACCAAGACTGGTGATGCTGCTGGGTGCAAATTCCGCAAAGAGAACGCCTAGTTCATCTTGCTTTCCCTTAAAAAGCCTTCCTAATCCTCCCTCTATTTTCCAGTGCAAAGAAGTCAGCCCCAGGATTCTAAATATCTGATACGTTACTAGATTTAAACAAACAAACAAAAAACCCGAACCCAACGCACCACAGAAAAAAGCCCACAGCCCAAAGCATTTTTTATGAGAAATCAACCAAAACAACAAAACCTTAGCATATGACTTACCTATTTCTTTTTCAAATTCCTTAACTCACCTGTCTTGCATTGGGTAATATTAATGAAATTTGTTGTGCACTTAAATTTGAAGCTTTAGGGATTTAGAGTATATCCCAAATAACAAGATTCCTTTTATAATGCAGAATGCGTCCCAGGGAAGGCATACCTATGCATGTGTGTAGAGCAACCAAGTAGTACCTTGCATTTTAGGGGTGTGCTTGGTGTCCCCTTTGACTGGAGGAGGCCAATTCAAGCCCTTGTATAACAATTCTTGTTTTATCAGCCTGTAGTATTTTGTTAACGCTTGTGTTAGAAAGTGTCATTTCTTTGTTCTTTAAGTTGTTAGCATGGTAAGTCTTGTCTGGGAACAGTTCCTAGGAGAACCTGAAACAATCCTTCTAAAGACTGGCTTCTGTTTGACAGGGACCTGGCAGCATTTGCTTCTCTGTGGTTTCCCCACTCACTGGGAGGGGCAAAATTAATGGGGTAAATACTAATTACATGTAAGTGTGAGCAAATCGGTCATCTTCGCTGTGCGGCTGCTTACTTTGGAATATGCAGCACAAGGCTGAGAGACTGGGCACAACCTGTGTTCACAGGGCTTTTTTTTTTTAGTTTTGTTTACAAACTTACTGCTCTATACTTTAGAGAACATATACCTTATCAAGAAAATTAAATAATATTCACAAATTCTGGAAATGAATTGTTTTCTCCTGTGGAGCAGCGTAACAACACACTAATATCCACTCTGCAGTTTAAAAAAAGAAATAAGAGGATTCTCTTCGTTACTGGAAATACTTGAACGCTGCCCTAAGTAATGTTCCACTATTTGGTCTATTAAACTGTTTTTACACTACACACTAGATCACTCGTTTCAGGTAAGTGGATTTTCTGACTGAAGAGTTATAAAGAGGGCTCATAGTTTTTACCAATGTATCAGAGCTCCTGAAGTCAAAATTGACTTGGATGAAACTAAGAAGAGGTGCTAATCCCTTTCTTTCTTACTAATTCATTTTATATTTTCTAAGGCATTTGGCTAAAGCAGAGGAGGCATTCATAATAATGTCATCTATACTAAATTTATAGGAACAACAAGTTTCACTTTACAAATGCAATTATCTATACCTACTTGTATGTTAAGTTCCAATTACGCTTTCCGAAAACTAGCTGACGTTGCTGGTAAAAGGAATTAATTTGTTCAGCTTCACTGAAAGAGCATTTTTTGATTAAAATAGCAACAATCTCCCTAGGATATAAAGCATCATTAATAGTTAACCTGAATGGATGTGTGCATGCAGTTACAAAACTACAGGAGAGAATTTTATTGCTCTGGACTCAGATTCTAAGTCATTGCTGCTAATGACAAGCTTTCAGATGTTTTATTTCTAAAACTCTGGTGTACACCCTGGGTTTGCCATGGTACACAGTGCAAACCAACAAGCCTTTCGCTTCCTTCTTGGCACCGTTACAGGCGCTGGAGGCGCCTGCGTAAGCTGACTGCTGACAGAGGCTTCACTGTTCACCACTAGAATAGAAATGTAGTCTCCTTTTCATTAACAGAAGAAGGTATTGTACATATTTCTGAGATGAGTTTGCTATTTGAACTGCACTGTTTTTTCCTTTAACTAATTATTGCCACAAAGAAAAAGATGAAAAGGAATACAAATGGCTTAATTCTTTTTCCTTGCAATACAAACTTGCAAGACCCTTTACATCAAATCTTCATCACTTTGTTTCTCTGCGAAATTACCGTCAGACTCTGAGAAGTTTTTTTTCACGTAATGTTGCTTTACATCAGAATTCTTTGCAATTCTTGTTACTCTTTCTGAGTAACCTCAAAACGCTTTTGTAGCCTTGTGTACATCCTTGTGCAAATTTACAATTACAGACTTCTGTCAGCTGCAGAATTTGAGTACTTCTTAGTTTGCACTTTTTCCAACCAAATCAAATTATGCAAAATGAGCAGCTATTTTGGCTTATATTGGTCTAACTATTGTCTGTGTCCTTACTTACTGTCTGTGTTTTGGTAGTGCCTTAGGTTACGAATGAGAACAGGACTTCATACCCTTCTGAGCATACAGTTGGGGAAAAAAAATGCAGTCTCTTTAGAAAGTTTACAAAAAGAAAGCCTTAGAAAGTCAAATTTTCTCTTTAACCCTGAAGAGGCCTGCCTTCTAATGTAACTGCGTCCTATCTTTTCCAAGATTGTGCATGGGTGCAAATGTTCTCATTTCTAGCCTGACTCCACAGAAATGCATTTTTAAATAGACTGAGCAACTGAACTCTTTGCAGCTTTAGGCTGTGAATAGTGACATATATGACTTAATGTTGGCCTGTTAACAGTTTGATCCTCCTTGTAATCATCAGCTGTAGGATTGCCACCAAATTTTGTGGAAGGACATTTAGCGAGGTTGCATAAAGCTTTACTGGTAACTTAATGAGATGAAAACCTGTTTTGCCTTTCCCTAAGTTAGGCCTAAACATTTAGGGGTTTGTATCTGCTTTTTAAAAGGAGGGTTTTACATGAGGAATATAGTCCTTAATGTTGGCTTTCTGTAAAGCACATTTGAAAAAAGAGTAAGAGAATTTCTAGGTTCTTTGCAATGAAGAAAGAGAGCCTTGATTTACTTATACAGCGTGGATCAGAAGAACAATAAAGAAATTTTTGCAGCTGTTGGGCATCGTCTCACTGTTTTGTTTTATTTTTAGTTTAATTTCCTCTGTGCTTTTGTCTGAGTAGATCATTTTTTGAGGGAACTTTATTCAGTGCTAGAAGTTTCTAAATGGAAAGGTGTTTCTTTCATTAAAGGTGAAAATATTTTCACAAATGCTGTTAATGAATGTTTTCCTTGATTTCAGGCGCTTTTGATATTGTTATTAAAATACTTATCGAGAAGTTTCTACCTTGCTACCATTTTGTGTTCATCTTGATTTACATGGAAATGATTTATTTTTAATACCTGTGTACTTAACAAATAGAGAAATGCTGCTGTTTTGAAAGAGCAATAGCTATTAAACATTCATGCATTGCACTCAGTTAATCAGGCTCAGTAACCCCTGTTGCTTTGCCACAATGGCTTTTCACTGTACTAAAGAAACTTTGATATGAAGACTGTATTCTGATTATGCTTCAGATTGTGCATACATAGCATGTTGTTCTACTTGTCTGTTTAGTTATCTTTTCCAGTAGATTTTAAGAAATGGGGGGAAAGCCTTATGCAATTACAAACATACTAGAGTTCGTTAAAACCAGTGCATCTTTGTGATCCTACTTAAAATTTAACTAGGGAACACTTACTTCTAAAACATCAGGTCATTCTCAGGCAAAGTCCACTTATGATCTGCGTATTGCAAGTCCAGTTTCCTTATTCCTTGCTTGAACTTGCTGTTGTTCATCCTAAGGAATCTTTTTCTCTCTCACCGTGTAAAAGTTTTCTTTTATCCTCCCTGCTCTTCTGGATAGATGTTCTTCTCCACCCTTACAGTTACAGCTATAAGGCCCATTCTGTTTGTTAGCTTCTGTGCTCCAGAGTTACTGTAATGAGGCTTAACTTCAACTGGGAGGGATAAGGAAGACTATCTCCTACGAAGTATATGATAGTCTCTTCCTATTATAGGTTAGAAATTTTCTTATACCTTTCTCTCTAGCCTCCAGATGTTGCCCTCTGGCAGAAGAAATGGACCACGGTTATCATGTTCACAATGAATCTTACTGTATTCTCCCTCTATGCCTTCAAGCTAAAAGCTTGCCTGAAAATGTCACTTATTTTCAGTTACTCTGAATTTCTCTCTCTACTTTTTGAGTGACTGTCCCCACCTCTTCACTACTAGGGGAAAAGCTCTGACATTGGTAGCAGATCTTGCATAAAAAGGCCTTGTTTATGGTCCTCTCTGTGTTGTGAACATGAGCTTTCTCTGACCTTTGGTGTGTTACTGCAGTCAAGAGTCGAGCAAATTTGAAGTGCTCTGTTTCTGAGGTGCAGTAGAGTCTTATTTGCACTGTTGCTGAGCAGCTGCTTTTAAATCAGTGACATCTGTCGGGGCTTGGCATTGGTGAGAAAACGTTGGTATCTAGTGTCAGTTGGTGCTTGAATGAGAGAGTTTTTAACTTTGTACCTCTGTTCTCTCGTGTGTATTAACATTTTCCAAGCTGCAAGGGTGCTGAGGTTAGAGTAGTAGAGGAGGCTAGTGGGTGTTTGCCTTCTAAAGAAAGCAACTTGACTTCTTCCAAACGGCTAAGCAAGCAATATGGCAAAACCACCCATCCAGTATTGTGGAGTCATCCCTAACTCAGCTACTTCTGGGTGCCTTGCAAAGACTAGACAATCTTGCCACTGTATGCTACCCCTCATCTGTTCTTGCCATGTTACCAGCTGTGCGAGTCATGAAACAGTGTCACAGGGTACCTTTTCCGTGCTGCTCTACACCTTGCTACGGGGAAAGAGTGAGATTCACTGTCAGGAGAACCCTTCATTACTGCACAACTTGGACCAAGGTCTGCCAATTTATCTTACTGTAAATAGTTTGGGTCAACCACATCCTGATGTCATTAGGCGGTATGCTGTATAAACTAAGTGCATTCAAACATCCAGTTCAGCACCATCACACTAATACGAAATTGCTGGAAAATTGTGTTCTAAAACTAAGATCAACTCCATGGGTTTTTTTTATATAGGAGGTAAAGATAGCATGTACAATAACATTCTTTACGCTAAAAAAAAAAGAAAGGGCAGGGGGAAATAGGACTTGTATTATTCATTAATAAGCAATCCAGATTCCTAGCTAGTGTAAATTAGCACAGCTCTATGACAGCCCTGCTGACAAGATCAAATTGATACTCTGGCCACACCTTTCTAAATAATTTATTATCAACTCATATTAACTAACTTCATTTTTCCAGCATGTAGAACTATCCTACTTCCCATTCCAAATAATTTTTGTTCCATAAGCTAGAAGGATGGGGGCTGGGGGGAAGGGGGAGGCAGTCTTTGCTTTTGTAGTTTCTTTTAAAACAATTAAATGCTTAATAGTGGGGATTTAAATGGATCAGCTTATTTCCATTACCCATTAATTTGCATCACTCCTTGTGAGCTCTCACTAGAGTATGTCAAAGAGATTATTGTTCCATATTCAGGAGGAAAGGCCAGCATTATCTTTATTTTCTTTGACAGTAGTAACTACTGAGTTAACATTTCTGTAACTTTTTCTTTCTAACAGTGAAAGGCTATATATGCTCAGATGATGAATGTATATTACCATATGCTATTATGTGACAACTGTGGTAGCCTCCATACCCCCAAAATCTCAATTCTTAACTAATCACAAGGCTTATTCAACTGCACAACTAGAAAAGTTTACTTGAGGGCATTTGCTAAAAATACATTGTACCTGGTAATTAGGATCTACAGATTGGTGTGCTCACCCAGCGCTATTATTCAGTCCATGGAATTTGTATTGTATCAGTAGATTACTGTAGTTTCTTACCTGAATCATCTGCCAAAGAAATGTTGGTGAAAGTGCCGTCCTCCTCATCCGAAGGTAACTCCATTTTGTTTCCTTTTTTCAAAGTGTTTGAGCCGTGTATTAAGCATGGCCGTTGTTGGCCATTTTTCAGTGTGCATGTGACTTCTCTGGTTAAATCTTTAATGAGTCCAACACACAGGTGTTATCGCATACTGTTGGCAACTGCACGCATCTTACTCTGCGTGTTATCTCATCTGAACCTTGAGCTCTTTTCCGGAAATTGTTAAGCTAGAAGGTTTCTATCTGCTTTGTCAGATACGTGCTCAGCAAACACTGTTATTGCAGGCTCTTTCTGTGAAAGAACTGTGTATTCACCCTAGCTGGTTTTTTTTGTTGTTGTTGTTCTTGATTTTCTCTAGGGCTGTGTATGATTTTTTGTTGGAGGTTTTTTTTGAAAGAGAAAAGAGGGAAAGTAACTTAGCGTTCAAAAAATGTTATTTACAGTCCAAGCAAATGCAATGGATAGATTTGGGAGCAGCAAATCTAAAATGTAATCTTCAAAATTTAGGAATGTGAGTAATTTTACTTACAGGAACAGTTGCATCAAAACCCATCAGGTAATGTAAACAAGTGAAGTTGTATAAGTGAGCGTGTGATAGTAGACAGGAGGAAGGAAGAGAAATGAGTTCAAAGGAAACCCCACTTTAGTCTTCTTGTTTTGCTTCTTAAAGAAAATTGGACATAGTTTGAACATATAAACTAGAAATTCACCTCAAACTACTTACCTCTTTAGAAATAGCTTTCTTTTGTACTCCTGGAATAGAATGTTTTCTTGCAATTAATTTAAAAGTATAAATGGCCCTGCTTTTGATTAAAGACAGTATAGTGAATAGTGCAACCACTTTATTTTCAGGGGGTTGCATGTTCGGAATCTACCCATTTTTTAATTTGTATTCAGAAAAAGGCTGTAAGTTTAGGATGTTGACAAATAATTATTTCTTAATTATTATTAAGAACCTCTCTGAAGTCTCACTAAAAATTGAAACTTAGTTTTGTGAAGCACTGTCCAACTATAGAATGAGATAGTTCTCAGAATTTACAGTTTGCCTTTCACACGTTTAGGCATATTCTTGATTTGGACTCATCAGACAGCTTCTATGTACAAAGGTAAATGCACGTAACTTTGCAGGACAAAGGGCCTAAGACACTAAGCATTGGAATTGGTGCGGCTTACAGAAATGATAAAAGTCATGCTGCAATTTAGTTTTTTCTTCTGATCCTTTAACTGCTTGGTTTTATTTAAGCTTTTCTGTTGGTGTCAGTGAAGTTACTGACAGCTCCCTTCAGAGATTACTGAAAACCAAGCACATCTTGCATTTTCAGAATTGTGTTGAGTTACTCATTTTTGCTTCACATTGATTAGAACCAGTTCAAAATTTACCTTATTGGTCTTGAGTAGTCTGTGTAAAGAGACCTACTGGTTTCATTCCAAATCCTTGAGTATCACAAGGTGGGATCTGGATCAGTTGGGGTTTTTTTCTTCTTTCAGTGATGCAACAGCATGCTTCAAAGCTCTCATGATGATAATAATAAAGCTAGAAAACATTTTGATCTTTTGTTTTTATTATGTCTTTTATTATTCTCAGACATGTTATGTACAGCATTTGAACAAGTCAGTTTGGAAGGGCAGATCCTAAAAACATATGCAATTATATAATCTGTTACGTCTGAATTTTGTAAAATCACACGCCTGTGGAACTAAGGGTTGTATCTTGTCTGAACTGTGTAGCCCTCATGTAAAAGGTTTAATTAACTTTTCTTGCCTGTGTCAATATTGTTCTATTACATTGGCCATACGGGCTCCCTCTGGTAGATACAATTTCCATGTAAATTATTAGCTGGTTTTAGACAGACTCTCACAGTAGCCTAGTGAATATGGATGTTGTGCAGTTGTTATTTATGTCTAGATCAAAGCTATTAGTAAAAGTGATGCAGAGTAAAAGCTGTATTTTAATAAGAGCCAGTAGGAAAGACTCCTCAGGGTGAAGGAGAACATGATTCTGGGAGGACTCTGGCTGCCTCGAGTGAGATGTACTGATCCCTGCAACTGGTGGAGTCAGGCTCTTGCCCCTCTGCCAAGTGCATTCCACTCCGTGTGGCACCAAAGAGCAGGTTACCCAAGGAGTTATTCTTCCTGCCCTACAGAGTCAGGGCTCCAAGGCTCAAAAATAAGGCTGCCCTGCAAGTGTTTCAGAGATCATTAAAGCTCCCTTTGAAAGAAAGGCCTTTGGACAGATTGCTTGCTTCGTTTCCTCAATCAGTGCCTCTACCTCTGAAGGAGGAGAGAGCGGAAAGTACAGCTACATGTGGTTGGGTGCATGTATCTAGTTGTATGCACGTGTATTTAAACAAAGACCAACGTGGGGACTCTGGAGCTGTGCTGTTTTACAGAAGGCCTTTGCTTTTCGTGAGGACCTGGGAATCAGTTGGGTTTGTGGGAGACCTACACAGCTTGTTCATGGCAACGGAGACTCATTTACCAACAGAGGGATGGGTTTTAACTAAGAGGACTCTACAGGCATGATCTTGCTTGTTTCTTGCCCAAAAGATTCTTCATGTCTAAACATACACCTGTGGTCTATAACGTTAAAGGCACTGTAGAATTATATTTGTAACTTGCTTGTTTTTGTGAGTGCTGTGGTGAGAAGCATTTTCTTTGGTGGTGGCCTGATGTTTTATTAGTGAAATAAGGTCTTTGGGTAGGAGATGCCATGTAAATGTAAAGTAGCAGTACCCATGCCTTGCTGTCACCGTGTTTGTTTTGTAAGGAAGAACATAAAGGAGCAGCAGCAGACAGAGGAACTCTGACCAGCTTAAAAGGAAGCTGTGTAGAATTAACTGTCAGAGCACAGTGAGTTTAGCTATTTCCATCTGTGAATTATTTTCACTGGAGTAATGGACATTAATGTAAAAGTTAATTTGGTTATAAAATACCAGTTCATCTTTCTGAGGGTTTCATTACTAAGTTGAACAGAGGTTGTGGAGTACCTAGCAGCTGGCTGGCTGCCTTTTAAAATAGGTGGCATAAACTGCCAGAGGAGGTTGAGGGTAGGGGAGGTATGGGGACAGCCTCCCCTACAGCCACTCCTGTGAGCCTTTTGTTTGACTTTATAGCAATAGCATCAGTTCATGTAGTCATGGGCTAGCCCAGTTTTGATGAGTATTGCTAACAAGCACATTAGCAGATCACTGTCTGGATATGATGGTCATGAAAGCAGTAGATAAATACCCAAGAATGTCTTCAGGGTTGGTACTGAAAATGGAAATGATTCTCCAAGCTCAGGATTTTGTAGTTGGTCAGGCAACCTTGTGGCAAGTACACAATTACAGGAGGGTTTAGATCCTTAGATTTAAAACACCGTAGCTAAACCTGCCTGGTAGTAGGTTCACATTTTTATTACTGTAAGTACCATGTAACTATTTCCTAATTAAAATGATTTACTAGTGAAAAGGAAGTTGGCTCAGAGTTAAGTACAGACGTATGGAATGCTTTAGCTAAACCACAGCGTATGCTGTGACTCCTATTTGTACTAACAGTGTAACAGTGCTTATAGCGCGGTTGAGGCAGGCTTCAATGCCACTCGTTTTTTGTAGGGTTCAGCCTCGCACTTAGGAACTGAGCTACAACATCAAAACATTCAACAGCCCTTTTCACCTGCTTCCCCTGTTTCCTGTTACAGTGCTAATTTGTTATCTCTGGAAGTCCACAGCGGCGGTGCCTTTTGGAAACACTTTTCAGTGGCTCTATTTCAAATATTTTTCTAACTTGGAAAGGCAGGAGGGAGGAGTGGGGTTAGAGACAGGAGGTTAGTCAGTTGAGAGACATTTTTGCTGTCTGCACCACTTGGCAAAACCTCACTGACTCCTTGTTTCAAAGGTGGAATTGTATAGAGATGCCTGCTGTTGCTCTGATACTTTCTGAGTATCAATAATAGAAAAGATCTTTTTTTAAAGTCAGAAAAACACTCAAGTAAAAGAAGGTTTCTGTTGATTTCAGAGAATACTGGGACAGAGTCCGAGTATTCTGGGTAGGTTAGATCCTTGTTGCAACATGGGTGTAATGGCTGATCTTCCATCAGGTTGCACTGTACAGTCTTAATGCATTCATCTGCTTTTGTTATACAGTGGTTTGACCAAGAGACCAATTTGAAGACAAGTTTTGCAAATGTGGATGTATATGATGTAAGCAACACAGTGCATTAAGTAAGCCACAAGAGGATTCTGAAATATGAAAACTATGTTTTGCATTCTTAGGAGATATTATATCCTGCTTTTAGTCAGCACATTTGAAAACAAACCCAAAATATTCCTTTTGATTTGTATTTTTTTCAAGTAAGACAATAAACTCTGAGTAAAGAGTAGAATCCAGCTCTGACTGTACAATTGGGTAATATACATTTGTATAAATTTGCTGGTACTTTCTAGCATACAACAAAGTGTTTGGAATTATTTTTTTTAAACAAAACATTATGAAAATGCATCCAATGTGTCAGTTTCACACTGTATATAAAACACAGCATTTTAAAAATATGTGCCTTGTTAGGAAATGACAGCTGCCGGTGCATTTCTGTTTTAATGAACTTTGTGGCACGTGTTTAGTGCATGCTAATAAGGCAGTAATCGTACTAGTAAATTCACAGGGCGTTCAAAGCTAGACTGACTGACACTGTATGACAGTAACCTACTTGCAGAACAACAGTTTACTAAGGTGGTGACAGAAGTGTATTAAATGTGTCATTTGCAGGTTTAACCTGTAAACTGAGGTATATTTATACTTGTCAGTAAGTCTCCTAGGTGTATATTTTCTCCCCCCTGCCTTCCCTCCTCACTCACCACTTACCAGTTTAAGATACAAGACGTTGTGGCTAAGATAGTCTTGCAAATTTTGAGCTACACTTCGAGGGCATGTTGTGCAAATGAGCATCATTATTTGCAAATGCTGCTTCTGAAGCTGCATCCAAAATCGGCCACCTGGAAACCATCCACAACAACTGCCCACTTGCATTCATATCCACTCACTTATTACATTTAATTTTGATAAATGCATACATGTTGTTCTCTTCTGCATGAGTAATTTTTTTAAAATTTGGATCTGCTGTCTGAAAATGAGTGACTTGTTCATAACATCTGGTATGTATGTCTTAAAATAGACCCACTTTCCTTTACACTTGTCCATTCTGCTCTCAGCTTTCCTGTCATGCGTCTGTCTAGACTTGGAGAACATTTGCCCGCTATATTAAAAAAAAAACAACAACCAAACTACTGCTTCAGACTACTTCAAATACTCCTTAAAGTTTAATTCTGTTATGATTCCTGTAAAACCAGACAGTCACTGGGCAATGGGTGAGCCTATCTATATTTTACTAGTGTGTCCTCTTCCATTTCCCACTCCTTTCTCTTTCATCTGATACATCTTCTCATAATTCTTAACTAGGTGACTCTGCATGTGCAGTGTGCAGCAGAACAGGACTTTTCACTGGACTTTGGAATGATCAATCTGCTTTTGCCTTTCAATGAAAGCCTCTTCTGCTTCACTCCATTGATTTATAATTCTAGAGATGGCAGTAATTCAGGAACTCAAGTAATTTCTACATCTCTAATAATTTTTCATTGTGTTCATTAAAGATACTAGGAAATTATTGGTTAGCTCACTGGAGAGTACCAGTGTAGAAACTGACAATACACCATTTTTTCTTTCCTCACTCTATAGTCACACTAAACGTTTCCTCCACCTCTTTGTAATACAGAGATGCGGAGTTCAGCAGTGCATACCCTGTCCCAGGGTACGCGTTCCTTATGCTTTTGACAGCATTCTCTAATGTGTCTGACCACTAGCATCCTTCTAAAGAGTTCTAAAGACCAGTCAGAACATAGGAACTTTTCCTTCTTCTTGGTCCTTCCCAGAGCCCTCCAGGTCTATTAGCACCTAACCTGTGTGTTTCTTCTGTTCTACTGTGCAGCTAAATGCAAAACACTTCAGATTTTAAATGTGTAGTCGTTAAAATTGTCGTTAAATGGATGGGGGAGATTTAATCCAATCAAAGTTTGTTGATTAACCAACAATTACATTCATACAATACTAATAGATTTTACTTTGCAAGAGGATTGCGAAAACAGGTGAATCCCAATGCAGCCATAGAAACTTCCAGCATGACAGTTCAGGTGCTGAGATAGCTGGTTTGAGTACTTAAGCAGACTAGCTCTAGCAATGCAGATTTCAGTGCTGGCTTCAGAATTACTGCTAGCTTCAGGAGCAGAGTAAGTTGGCTTTCATGAGCCCTGTGCTGCAGCGTACTGGTACGCAGTCCAACAATATGTCAGCCTACTGGCTCTTCTGTATCTTCTGAATCTTAGCACTTAACAAGGAAAAAAAATAGGGGCAAGATTTTAAAGTATTTTGCCATTTCAAACCTTTTTTGAAAAATCAGATGTGATCTTTTCATGGCCTGAATTCTGCCTGCCTTGGGCTTGGTCGGCTTCGTTGCAAGCGCTCTGACTGGGATGCCTGCTGTTGCTGCAGGCTTGGAAGGAGGGTCATGCGGAACTGCATATGCTGGCCTTGCGTACTTTGTGCACCAAAGGAATTTTTCTTTCACAGGGTGTTTTGGCTTGTTCATAGCTCTGTAATGTGCAACTGGTGGAGAGGACTGGGCCCAGAGTACCAGGCAGAATTCCAAAACCCCAACGATTTATTAGCTAAAACAAATCTGGTGTTTGTCCGTTTCTCTGCTGCTGCCTGCCTCGTGGTCTGTCACGTACCCGAAACACTCGCCAAAGCCCATAAACAGGCTGCTGCACTTTGCCTAGTGAGCTGCCAGCAGAGCACCCTGCAGAATAAGGTGTCAGTCAGTCAGCAATCAGATGTGAAAAGGCTGACAATGAGAAGGACAAAGTCTATACATGTATATATATTTTTTTCAAAGTTCCATATTTTAAAAAATATTATTGACATTTGCATACGGATGCCCCATTCGAAGATTGCGCATTTCCTCTTGTCACATACCTGGTTTCTAGAACTCTGAGTTTATTATATGCTACTCAAAGAAATCCCCAGTGGAATGTAATCATGTGACAGGTTTGCTCAATCATTTTTGTCTTGCTTATTCTTGGACGTTGTCTATTTAAGCTGCAGCTATGCTGGCTTTTCTTTAGTACAAGTCTCCTGGAAGGTTATTGCTGATGGCATCTGTGGCCGAAGCTACTCTGGAGAGATTAATTATTTAAGGTGACTAATGCTTTTAATGGACTTGATGATCAATAATGCTTATAATAATACAATAGCAGAGAAATCTCAGTTGAGAGAGACCTCATGTATGAAAAAACAGTTTCTGGAGGAGGAAGGGATTTTTGGGCACATTTTTGCCCCTATAAAATGGGCTATCTCCCAGTGACTTTAACAGAATTGTGCCCAGATCTTAGTTTATCATGAGTCTTACAATAGTTGGTGTTTCCTTAAAAAAATAATCTGAAATTATGTGAGAATCTTTTTTTTATTTTTAAAATGCAAGACTTGTGATAAGGAATGAAAGTTTAAAAGAATGATACCTGTGAACCCTGGCAGAAGCTGAACACAAATGAGAAGTATCTGAATGTATTAAGGAAAAAGTCTATTACTTTAAATCTAATTCCTTGATTCAGAACACTTAAATGGTGGAGGACTTACTTTGTTCCCATGTCTCACTTCATAAAAATGTTTTATCAATCAAGGTTTTTTTTTTTATTTAGGAGTTTAAAAAAAATTTTTGAGACTGTGGAAATGGTTGTTACAAGGTATTATTTCTTACATTTGTGTTTGAGGGGCTTCCCTTGCCAACTTTCCTGGGTGGGAATCGCATCACAGTGGAGTGAAGGTTTCCAGTTTTGATTTGGGAAAGCTGAAAGTAGAAGGGGAAAAGGGAAAACAGTAAGTGTGTAGTGAACAAACTCAATTTCCAAGCCAAGTGAACTATTTAAGAAGGAAAGAATGAAGCTGTGACAGTAATGCCAAACCCAAAGATTCAAAAATGCTACTCTCTAAATGGTTCAGCCTCAAAGAATAATAAATATTGGGATTGTTTTATTAGCCTTTGCGTTCTTTCGCCATGAGCATTAATGCTTCTAACATCTCTTCAGGCCCAAGCAAATCTTTTTTTTTTTTTATAGAGCATCAAAGCTAAGATGTTATGAAAGCATATCAGTTCAAGAGCTGAGACTGGAAGAAACACACCGTTATGTTAACACGGTCCAGGATAAAATTGCAAGAGCTGTAACGATATCTCATTTAGTGAGAACCAGCTGCAAGGCCCATGCAACAGTAGCAGCACATATTGTATGTGAAATGTCTGTTATCAAAAAATTCACCAAAAGCCAAGAAACAGAAAAGTTGCTCTCAGACATTGCAAGTCTAGCGGTGGAATTATCTGGCATGGGCCAAAACATGGACCAGGTGTAGCAGCAGGAAGAAGTCTTCCTCCGTCTGTGCCCCAGCTGAAGTTTCTGTATCACGTGGATGGACCTGAAAGCTGTTCTCTTGTAGTGAAAAGCCCGGGACAATGGCAGTGACACATCTGTTAGCTTCCCGTGGGGTCGGGTCTCCTCCGTTTCACCTGAGGAGATGCAGTTTTAGCCACTGAGGGGAATCTGACCTCTAACGCAGTTTTGCAGGATTAACCGCAGAAGAGCTTTGTACCTACCCAAATACAAGGCAGCCCTGAACACTCCTGCTTTTATGTGTCTCAGGCAAGAGTATTTCTGTAGACTAAAGCAAAGATGTGACATCTGTTTCTCCCCTCCCTGCCTCATCCTACTGCACACTTTTCTCCTCCGTATCCCAGCTTCACGCTTCCTCCCCGACCCTCTCCTGCTGCATCCCTTTTTCTGTGTACCTCTGCCTTTTCTTGCCTTCTCAGCCCTCCTTACTTGACCCTGTTTCTGTCCTAAGTCACTTAGTGCAAGTCCTGACTCCTGCTGAGTTCTGGCAGGGCCAGTATAGTAGGCTGCCTGCCACAGCAGCAAATTATTATTATTTGGTGGGCAGTAGCTCACCTCTGTGCTGTGGTTCACAGCTCCCTACTCTTTGGTCATAAGCATAAGACAAGAGTCTAGTACCTACTCCGGGGGGGAGGGATGGGTGTGAAATCTGGCCCTATTTTTAGGAAAATTATACTGAACAATTTAACATGAAATAATGCCTTCATAGTGGAAAATGAAGAATTGCTTTGTAATTATATTATCATGAATTTTGTCCTTTGGGAATGAAATGCAGTAGCTTCAGAGGTGGCATCTAGTGGAACAGTTTCAGAGAGAAAGTGAGGATTGAGTCTGCATGTACAAGAAATTAATGGATAAACAGCTTTCCTAAGCTCCATGGATTCTTTGTTAAAAAAGGCTAATTAGTTCTCTACATCCAGCTACTGTATGAAGAGCCAGATCCTAAGATGCCTACTGAGTTTTTCCTTTGACAAACTCTGAGGCAGAATTGTGGGTAGAAAAACAACAAAAAACCAAACAAACCAAACCAAAACAAACAAAAAAACCACCTAAGCAACCTCTCAGAATGTGACTGAATGTAACAGTACTTTTCTCATTAGTCAGATCAAACTGTCAGAGGGTGTATTTGCCTTACCAAGGGGAAAAGAAACATGTGTTTTCTTAATATTCTTTTCACAGAAGGTCCCCTTCATCTTTGACTTTCCCGATAGACTTCAGTCCCTTTCCTTGTATTAGTTCCCAGTGGAGTGGTAGTTCCACACTCCAGCAGTGTTCTGAATCAACAGCCAGTCTTCAGTGATGAGTTTGACATTCATTAATGCTAATTATTCATGCTCTGTGTGTTGTATATTTTGCATGTGTATGGAAACCAGATCTCTACAGCTATTTTGTTTGATTAGCTGAGAGTGCTACCTACAGGTTTCCTAAAATCCGTTGCTTTGTATGCAAATTATCCTCTCCACTGAAAGTAGGGAAGACATTGCTAAGCCATTTTGTAATGTCCCTAAATAGGTGTCTAGAAGTGTGCCCGTTGTCATTGAGATTGGGGCTGGTTCCAGGGACTGCTGCATAAAGTGTAAAATTTAATAAATATTTCCATCTCCAGGTCCACGGCAAACTTGGCATGAGATGTGTGGGTTTTGAGCATGATATCTTTTAGGTAAGATTTTAAACCATGATTTTTTTTTTTTGCTAAATTTTGATCACTGATAGTTGCTCTGATTTCTAATTTTGTTAATTATGGTTTATCTAGCTTCCATCTTTTACCTGATTTTTTAACAATCTTACATAAGCTGTATTTATTTACATCTAGAAATAGCAGGCAAAAATTCTGTTTTGCTGTGCTACTTACTTTTCTCTTCAGGTATGTCTACAACTTTGTAAAAATTATTAAAATGGTTCTCAGTCTCTTACAAAAGCAAACCAGCAAGCTCTCTTGCCTTTTGCTTTAAACTACAGTACAATTGTACTCTGGTATTTTAGAACAAAACGTGGCCTGTTTGCAAGGTCTCTTCCAAGATGGACCTTACAAAGGAATCAGCTAAAGGATGCGACACCAGACTTCACTCCTCCAGAAGAGATTTTCCTGCTGTATTCTAAACTGAAGAGCGTTGATGTCTGATCCAAAGGAGGGCAGTGTTTTCTTTTTTTTAAAGGGAAGCGTTTCTTTCAGCTTGTTTGAAAAATAAGTCTGATTTGAGAGACTTTTCAACTTTTTTTTTAATTGAAGTTGCTGTGACAGTTGTTGCTTGGGTCAGCAGAGAGCGTGGTCAACTTCCAATTACCAGCAGCTAATGGAGAAATACATTTTACTAAATCATTGCCCTGATGCAGTGTACAGATTTTAAATTATGGATGAGTCAGTGAGTATTTTCATATGCTCACAGAGCAGTTCACACAGGTGAGTTAAGCTAACACATTCTGCCACGTAGTTGTGGCATACTAGGAATGCATCTATCATCAGTTACTACAGCCTAGTTTGGAAAGTCCGAGGGTAGGTCAGCTGCATTTCATTCTGCTAAATATATCCAATATTTATGTGAAGTTTTTGTAAGTATTATTAATTATTTTTTTTTCACAGAACGTATTTCTGAGTAGAATAGAAAGTGGAACTAAACAAATATATAAAAGCTCCTGGTTTCGGAGGGAATGTTTGCTCGATTCTAGGAGTGCCAGAGTAATAAAACTCAGCAACGAATTCTTACACACGCAGACCAAGGAAGTCAAACCTCAGCATTTCTAGTTCTGCTTTTTGTTGTTGTTCATCCCTAATTTTAGCACTTTTATGCTGTGAATCTAATACCCACAGCACACATCCCTAATTTAAATTAGTTTTGTGTGATGAGGCTCAAGTAAGCAATGCAGTTGTCATCTGTGCATACAGATTTGAAAAGTTAAGCCTTGGGATAGATGAATAAATAACAGGAATTCAAGCTTTTCTAGTGGCTAAGCAACAAGCATAGCAACTAAGAAGGTGTTACTCTAATGATGGCAGGACACAAAAAGCCGTGTTTCTGTGTAAAGCCATGATCATTTACTTGCTGAAGTGCACTAATGTCACTGAGTCACATCAAGAGCATGGATTACTCACAAGAGGTAATTTAGTGGAGGTGCACATGCTCGCTTTCTCCCTTTTTCTGTCTCAGTGTGTATACTGAGGCAAAACATTCAACACCCAACAACTCATTGTCTTTATATCTATACTCATTGTAAGACTGTTACCGTTGCACATAGGTCATCGCTGTTTGGTCATACCAGATCACTACATACAGGACTCTCGCTGTGGTGCAGGCTTGAGGCAATCTTGCAGTTATTTTCCAGTGGCTCAAGCACATGGTCATTTGTTAAATGTGGGAATAAATAATGTATAAATCTCTTAAATGCCATGATTTTAACATAGTTTTCCTGTGACCTCTTTTAGGAGGGCACGCAGTTTCTTGTCTATATGCTGACATTTATACTGCATGGAGATTCACTAGCTAGGTATTACACGTAATGTGGCAATGGGACTTATCTTTTAGAAATAATTGTAGTGATATTTGGAGTCTTATGTCTAGTCATTTTGGACAGTATAATTAAAAGGGTACTTTTTACAATTTTCTTCCTTTTCTGGAAAAGCAGTAGTATGATAAAGTTAATATTATATCTAGTAAGAGTGTGTTTAGAACAGAGCTCAGTAACCTGACTGATGATGTTAGAAAGCCACCCTTTCTGACTCCGCACAGTAGCTCAGTAAGAGAAAGGCATGCTGGAGAATACTGGATACTTCGGCTTGTTCTCTGTCGCATGAGAACAGGCAGTGGCAAGTGAGAGGTAGGGAGAACACTCACGGTATGTCTTGGAAAGCCACACAGCATTTCATATAAGAAAAGAAAGAAGAATGCTGAAGTTAGCAAGGGATTTGAAAAGAACTCATGTGGATTTACAGAACTTTGGAACTATTTCTGTGATGGGAGTTGTTTGATTTGTAGGTCTTCCAAAGCTGATTGAGAAATGTTTCAGTTGACTTTGAATTGATACACCTTAGTAGATAAGATGTGAAGTCATCGACAAAGGGATATGCTTCGTAGCTGGTTGGTTTCTTCCTGTAGCAAAAGACAAAACTGGTGAATAAAGAACACTGGCGATATTAAAAAGTTGTATAAACTTTAAAGAACATTGGAAACATGCAAGAAGGTGTAGTCATTCAGCATGCTTTATTTTGAGCATAAATAGTCAAGAGACAATCATTAATTCTCTTTCTACAATAGAGCTCTTTCCAGAGTGGCCTTTTGAATGGAATTGTGGAAATAATAAGAAGAAGCAAATTCAGTATGAATGTTTAAAACCAAGTTGGACATTTTATCTATATCTTTTATTTTGATATTTTTCTAAATGTGCCCAAAATAGATAGTTAAAAAATCACAAAAAAGAGAAGCTGTATTGATATCACTGATGATCTCCCATACCTCAAACTCTACCAGTTTTATTCAGATTTTGTCATTTTGTGAGAGGTGCTTCACGAAACAAGCTGATACAGAGATCCTCGTTTAACAGAAAGGAATACAGAGAATGCCTCCTTAAGTCAAAGTCTGGCAGCAGAACTGGGAACTTATCATGAGCTTCCCATGTCCTAGTCAGTACTAAATCCATGATGAAACACATCCTCAGAAGAAATATTATTTGTGAGGAGAGATTAGAGGAATTTTATGGCTTTACCTTAAAATAGCCGCATGCTTCTGGATATTTGGACTAGGTAAGTAGCAAGGATGGAGGAGAGTTACATGGAGTGGTATGCTAGAAGTAAAGGGATGAAATTTAAAGGGGTAAAATTTAATCCAGATCAGGCTGTTTTGACTACAGAACAACTGCAGTCAGGTTATAACAAGTGTGCAAACCTGCTTGATCACCAGAAACTCTGAGAACCAGGCTGGATGAAATGATAGGAAATGTGCTTTTGGGGAGAGCTGGACTGGGTTGTGTAGCTGGGTGTATTAAATCCATTCATGTGGAACGAAGAGTAAAGAAAAGCTCTGCAGATGGACAGGTGAGATGCTTACCCCAAATACTTGAACTCATGAGACATAGGGGAGAAAAAAAGGGTTTGTAATGCTGAGTTTCCCTGTACCATAGTTGCCTTCATAGTAAAACTTACCTCTGGATTTAATCTAGAGTGCAGTAATTTGTGATGTTCTTGCTTACACTTGTGCCAGTAGGCCTGACAAAATGCTTTTTCCTAATTTTTTAACTCCAAAATATTTTTGGTTTCTGCCAAAATATATTTTTAAATAACATTTTGCCAGAAATGCTACCTAGAAATGTTATGATGTCCTTTAGAAGTGAGAAAGTGTGCAAGCATAATTTACATAAATGTAGTCCTCCTTACGAATATGACTCGAGCTTACTGGCAGCTCCTCAGGCTCTGCGCTGTAGCATTTTCTCAAGGAAACTGTGAACCTCTTTAGTTTCGTTATTGTTTATATTTATGTTGTGTACCTGACCCTTAGCCACAGATGGGGATTTCACTGCGTTTGATGCTGTACAAATGCAGAACAAAAAGATCACTGCTCCAAAGAGGTTGCAATTAAGACAAACTAAGAAGAGGAGGAAACCTGAGGAAACAGTGGGATAATGTTGGCAATCTGCCAGGCAGTATTTTCAGCACACTGACAGTCTGACTATTGTCAAAGCTTTTCTTTAGGGCATTGAGGGAAAGAGGGTTCTGAAGGGAACTGTGGAAAAAGATTATAGGGCAATATTGCCCATATATTGCAGCTATCTTTAGGGATCTCCTAATCACCAGGGGAAACATGGCAGAAATTTGGGGAATGTAATGATCAGGCATGCAGGCTTGCGTCGCGGTGTGATCAGAATGGAGCATCTCGGTAAGGCACAAGACGATGAGGAGGGAGAGAACTGGGAAGCCTTAGGAATCAAAATGAGCGAGTTGAGTTTGTAGGAGAGAAGCAGCTGCTATTTGAAAAGTGGAAGGAGAGAGATGGCCCGGTCAAAAGAATGCGCTAAGAGAAATCATCTTTGCAGTAGTATTTTGAATGAAATAAGACAGACAAGATTGCATCTGTCAGGGCCAAAGAGAAGGATGTTGTGGTAATCAAGATAAGAATCAGAGTTTCAGCTGTGTGGATGGATAAGAAAAGTCATGGCTTAGATATGTTGTACAGCAAGAATGTACAAGATACACAGGTAGTCTGCTTGTGCTAAAGAAATTAACTTCTAATGGAAAGCACAGGTCATCTGTCTTAAGCAGGTGTTTATTAAAACAGTTAGCAAACTGCTCATTTGAGAGGAAGTGGGAGGAAGGGTGAAAAGACAGATGAAAGAGGTAAACAGCAAACTGTAACAAGGTTTTTCAAAGCACTGCTTTCATATGGCAGCATACTGCAGCCAGAGTCTGTCTGCATAAATCTGATTATAAGGTCAAAGTTGATTTTTTTTCGTCAGTGTTTCGGTGCTTCTCAAATCAGCAGCCTTGGTACTGTAACCTTGCATAAGTATTGTGTGTCCACCCTTACAGGTGATGATTCTCATAAGCTAAACTGCAACATAAGGGCCTGCAGGACTCGGTAAATACACCACTGTCTCAAACACCAGCAGAGCAGCTGACTGGGCTTATATTATTAACCAAGCCCTGTTTACTGATTTATGGGTTTTCACCAGCCCTGTGTTGCACTGACAGTAACCACTTACTAGTCAAGTTTGACTTGATTCTCCTTTCTTACTTGATAACAACGTTTGGGTCTTTAAGCGTTACTTACTGAAAGATGCCATTGGCTGGAGTAGCGAGTTCATAGTTTTCTCCCAGTTCATGTACAATTAAACCAGTTTGTTCGTTAGAGTTAAGACTACAGACGGAATCTGGCAAACAAGTGACCACAGAATTTGCTACTCTCTAGAAATTCTAAGGGTGATAATTGGACCTTTTCTTCTTCTGATATTCAATCCCTGGAATAAAGCTTTATTGTAAATTAATTTATATGGTTAAAAAGATACATAATTCTGTCTCGGTGTTGTACTTCACAGATAAATAAAAAAATAATCCTAGCTGAGTCATTACCTTGTTCTGTTACTGGGGATCTTTCTCATATGTTCCCCAATCAATCTTGTCTGTGTAATAAAATGTTAGTTCATGTGAAAGCTAGCTGGTAGCTCAGAGAGCTTTCTTGGAATACTTCCCCATGAAATCTTGTTGAGAGTTAATGTGAGGGAAGGATGCTGGCTGCTCCAAACAAGACGGTGTTTTGATAGCTACTCCTTTTACTTGGCTGGGTGCTGAAAGTAAGTCCTTAATTCACAGAAGTTGCAGTTGCATGTAGTGAGGTTTTAGAAATACAAGACAGCAATGCTGAGACCTGGGAACCTTTTGGGCAGAGTGACTTAGCTACTTAAAAAAAAAAAAAGGCGGCAGACTTGTTACACAGGGAAGCAAGACTTATGGCTCTGAATGAATGTGTGGCTCCTTCTGTTCCCGAGGAGCACTAGGTGATGTACGGAGAGGAAGGGATACACAGAGAGCTGCGTGGTGAGACATGAAGGAGGCAGGGGTGGAAAACAGCCACGTCAGTTGTGTTCTGCTGTGAGTTGTTTCTGCCTGGGTCAGTCACTTCAGCACAGTCTTTCAGCTACGATGTTTTCCTAACAGTGACATACCTGCTGTTGCTTCTAACTTTCGTGGCACGCTGGCATCGCACCCGGCATCTTACAATCCTTTTTCCAGGAGACAGTTTGACAACTGGACCTACCACTGAGATTAATAGTCCTGTGTCCTTTTATAGGAAATTTCCAATTTTCCCAGGACATGTTCAATTTTTCTGGCTGTTATCATTTTTAGCATCTGTTGCTAAAACAAATTAGCTTAAGGAACTAAAGAGTACAGGTCTTGAAAACTAACTCTAATAAATGCCCATGACTGCTTGATGAAACTTAAAGGCATTTTCTCACTGTTGTGCTGCTTTTATGAGGAGTCCTGTGTAACACACTGCTCCCCAAATGCAGACAGATAATTTTCAAAGGAGATAGATGGGAGTCATTCTGGCTGTCTAAATGGAGTAAAATGGCATTTGATGCCGTTGTTCCCACAGCTGTAGGGACAAACAGCCTTTTGCATCACGTTAATTTTTCTGTTGTTCAGGGACAGCCATAACCCATGTGATTTCATGTGAGGAAAGACTCTGCTCTGGAAGGCCTACTCAGTCACTGGCTGCAGAACACTTCTTGGCTTTCAAAATTCATGTTCTGCAGTAACATGGTATCCTGCTTAAAGGTTTATAACTTCTTCTCTCTTTAAGATGCTCAAGAATCACCTAACCTGCCATGCAAGGTTATAGATGACATGATACCTCTTTTCTGTTAACACTATCTGGTTAAGATTTCACAGTCCAAGGAGGCAGACAAGGTCTTCTGCAATCAGTAGAGAAATTAAAATTCTCTTTCTGTCAATTACGTTACAGCAGAAGAATGTGCTGTTCTGAATTATCTTTGAGAATCTCAGTATCCTATACTTTGCCTAGGTAGCTTATGGAAGAAAAAAAATTAAACATTTATCAGGTGAAATAATGTTTGTTTGGTTAATATAATCCATTGCTTTTTAAGTGGCACATTAACTTCACCCGTAGTTCCAACACTACTTGAGAGACTTGAATAACATTTAACTCTTATGTTATCTTGGGGTCATTTTATACCTGGGTCTCATATTTCAATAAAAATTTCAATAGGAATAGCAGTTACAAATGTACTTGAATTACAGCTTCCCCTTTGTGAAGTTACTGCAACAGGCATCCACCTCAGGAACAAGGATTTTTCATTTGTTATTCATTACCAGAGAGCTGTCCCTCTTTTAGCTAAAGAAGTTCAAAACTTCCCCACACATAGATTGTAAATATGTGTTGTTTTATTGCTGGTTAAAATACTTAGTGTATATTGTTACAGCACAATTATTGGCCTACAGAAATACAGTACAAAAATGTGATTCTTGTTACTGACTATATAGTAAGGTCTGTGTGTCAAAACATAGGTTGGACCGATGTTGAGCACTTTTGAACTTTCTCATATCTGTAGTATTTGTTTCTTCTGCCAGGAAGTGTCAGAACAGGTTCAGGAGTCTCCCTTCCACTGCCTGGTCTATGCTCTGAAAATACAGTTTGATTACAAAATAACTCCTTTCCCCTCTCTGACGTGACAGGCCAGCTCAGAGGCTGTTTCCGAAGATGAACAATCTCTTGCAGTGCATGACATTTAACCCACTGAAAAAAAAATGACTTTTTTTATGGTCAATATTGACCTGTGATAAAAAAAAAAAAAAAAAAGATTTAGAGAGGTGTATCAGTAGTTGTTCTGTTTTGTTTTTTCCGGTACTGATCATAGGATGGAGTAACACTGATATTCACAAAACAATTATTTGGGTGCAGCTTTTCAATAGATACACACAATATAGATCTCTGGATTTGTTATATACATTTTCTTTTGGTGTCATGGCTGGAAAGATGGAACATTTTACACACACTGGAAAGCACATGTTCAAGTTCTGAAGAGCTAGTACAAATAAGAAACAAAAACATCAGTGTGCCTGTTTGTTGAAATCTCCCCTAAGTTTTTTAAGTGTTCCTGCATTCAGGGGGACATTGTCACAGCCGATAACCTTGTGCAAACATGAGTATGCCAGATGAATTATTTTTATTTATGTCTTGCTCTGTTTGGCATAACAGTAATAAGGCTAATTATGTAATAATAAAATGATTTGCTTTAAGACCTGTTTCGGGCGGGGGGGAGCACTTAGGACATGCTTTGCTTCCCTTCAAAGTCTGTGTATTTAAGCCTGCCTTTAAGTCGGTTAGTTCCAATTAGTTCTGTTGATGTCAGAAGGACGTGGTGAGGTGACCCAGTCTCTTCCATCTTCTGCAACAAAGAAGTTTTGGGAGAGGAGCAGCAGCACCCCTTCTCCTCTCAGGTGGTGAATGTTCACTTGTTAGCAATAGTTCTGGCTCACATAGCAGTATGTGGAGTTACTTCTTCCTCTTCAGTTCTCATGCTTCAATTTATGTAGGCAACAAAATAAAAGGAGCTTGAAGACCATGCTGTTGAGCGGAGATGAATGAACAGAGAAGAAAGATCTGGATCCTGGGCAAGTAGAAAACTTCCCGAGGGATCAGTTCTTCTCCCCTTTCCTTTCAATTGTATCCCACTTAGGGGCAGTACTTGTGCCAGAAAATCCAGAGTACACCCTGAAGCCTCAGCATTACTTCCTTTGCTGTCAAGCTGTTCAAAGCAAGAGCAGTTGTTCTTCAGTCTGACTGTGATTCAGCATCAAATGAGAAAAGTAGATTCTGCTTCTCTCTTCCCACCTCCATCCTGGCAGATAAGGAATAGCCCAAGATTTCCCCCCCCCCCAGTCTGTGGTCTGCCAGCCCCTTGGGTGCTCTTTTAAACCCACCCCAAAGTCATGATCTAGTTAGATCAAAGCTGGTGAGATCAGAAAATGGGCAGGCAGAATGAGAAGTTCTACTCCACGCAGAGACGTTTGGTATCTATTTTAGCAGCAGTACCTCTGCTGGTGTAAACTGTAGAGTTAACCTACCGGTGACTGCGTTACAGGTCTTTGTTGTCTTGCTGTGTTAGAGTTGTGGTGGCAAAAGGTTTTGTTTCTTTTCTTTTAACCTGTGCTACTGTGGAAGCAGGAAAAGAGGAATGCTTCCTAGAGATTAGGAAATCAGAAGAGACAAATTCAAACTGTATCCCTGATAAAAGTGTCTAGTGTAAGTTTGGGCAAAGTCATTAATGGGTCTTGGGCTCTTTTCCCTTTCTCTAATTTGAGACTATCTTTTCTCCTATCTTCTGTCTGGCTCCTCTGTTTAGACTGTTAGTGCTTCTCTGAAGAACTGTTTGTTATTGCATATTTGTACAACATTAATTTTAGTTGGGGTTAATCTTTCCCATTACTCATTTCTGTTCTCATTTAACGTTCAGTTGCTTTTCCTGTTTCAGTACTTATCAAATACTCACCTCCATTTGTTTAAAAAAAAAAAAAGTTAAAACTTTTAAGAGAATATCTTAAGTTTGGATTATCATAGATTAACAAAGTTGGAGTACACTTTTCTTCAGCATCTCATTTTCTTGACAATAGATAACAGACTTTGTTTTAAAAGACAGGTGTCTATTATAATTTTGAGGGCTATAGCACAATACTGTAAATCAGACTTTACCTGAAAAGGATCTATCCATTATTGTGTGACTGTCAGATTTTCAGATCTTAAGATTTTCAAGAAATGTAGAAAAAGCCACCTACTTGCCCGTATTTTCCCTTTGCTTATGTTTAGATTACGACATTTTTTGGTGCTTTAAAATTAAATTAAACTGTGTGGTTTTTCTTTTTGGGAATAGATTGTAAATTTTCAGGCCCCTGATCTTTTGATTTAATATTTCAAAGTACAAAATATAAGCCTATCTAGCTGCTTTTCTAAAGATGTGGGCCAGCTGCCTGCATCCTGAATCTAATGTTGCCAATGACTTTCCTAATTATCTTCTGCGTTCCCTCCTGAGTAAGACACAATGCTCATCGGTGTGTTTTCACCATCCAAGAATGTGTGTTCTTCCTCATTCTGTTGCACAGTCTTTTTTTCTTTCTCAGTATGATCTCTTTTAGAATGGATGTTTCTCTGTTTTACAAAATCCTAATCTCCTTGCAATCATGCAACCCAACGAGCTGCATTGTTCAAGATGGTTCTAACTTGATTTCAACCCACCTCTGGAGACTAGTTTGGAAGGTAAGTAATGGTATCTTGATTTCTTTCCACTGTTCATATTCTAATCAGAAGAATTTAGGAATTTTACCTCAAGGTGAAGTTTCACAAAACTGGAAAGGTTACAGATCAACATAAGTGGATGACTGTGTGTACCAATCTAGCAGAATATTTAAAGTAGTTATATTGAAGCTGATCTTATTATGGCTTGGTATGACAAAGAACAGGAGGAGGATGTGTCTCTTGTCAGCTGTTGGCTTTAGTAGGTTATGGTGACTTCTGGTTTTTGTTGAACTACATAAATTAGGTCTTCATCACTGGGGAGCATCCAGAAAGTTCTTAAGTATAATTGTTTACCTTCAAAAAAAAAAAATCTACATTCTGTAGAAGCAGACGAGCAAGGAGAGCAGTGCAGAAGTTTCTGTGAAAGTGTCTATTTGAGTGCCTGCTGAGGAGAAAAGCTATTTAAACTACAGGATTTTGCTGATGCAGAAGAAATGGGTGAAGATTGGGAATGAAGAAATTATCATTAGTTTGAGCAGAGGATTTTGGTTTGACAGCATTTTTGTGCTCACTTGCCTGAAGAGAAACCTGCTGTAGAGGGTACAAGGCAAAGGAAAAGCATCTGAGTGAAGGACATTTGCTTTATAGATTTGTCTTAGGTCCTATGGCTCTTTTCCTGCCTTTTCTTTTTCCGGAGACTTTTGCTTATGACTTTTGCTCTAGATTCGTTTACCAATTATTAATGCTTCAGTAGTCCATAGCCTTGGTACTAACTGTTGATCAGTGCACCTTTGGCCATTGGAGAGCATGACAGCTCAAATCAAAGAAGTGAGTTCATTCTGATTACTGTATGCTAGGACACTGAAATACTTTGGTTTATTTTGTCTTAATACTATTCCTCTTCTTTTGGAAATAGTGACAGGTGGGGCACATAATCTGCTACCCTCTTTGATTAAACAAACAATTTTCTTTTTCAAACAAATTATGCCTACGAGACTGGTTTAAACATGTATGGAACATGCATTACTTCTATTTCATTTATTTTTATTCTTAACATCTACTCAGATATATTCTGATCAGACTGAAGTTATTTATGCTTATGTAAGTAACAAAAGAAAACTTGCACATTTACACATGAAGTGTGATAACTTGGTAACTTTACAATTTACTTTTGTTATTTTATTTGCCTGCCTGTGACTTTCACATGAGCAGCATGCTTCCAAAATGCTTATTTGCAGATGTCACTTTAAATATTATTTTCCAAGAGTTTATTTTTCTTAGAAAACAGATGTCTGTAATTATCTTCTTTGACCTTCGAGACTTATCAAAGTCAAATAGGTAATCATCCAATCAGACGGGCTATCATTATCAGAAGAAAAGTAATTATAATCTGAATATGTTTGAACGTGATTATTACAAGCCTTAAACAGTTACACTTCTGATTGGGGCAGAACTAAAGACATTATCACTTCATAATTCACATGATGTAACTTCACTTATCCTTGTAATTTTGGAATATGAAGGGCTAAATTTACTGAACAGTGTAGTTCTTTAAACTTGAAAAAAATACGTAATACCCTCTCTAAAGCCAGAAGAAGGATTCTCAAAATCTTTATACTGAAATTAAGGAAAACTGTATTTAAGAAGATGAGAACTAAAACACAATATTAGAGAAATCTCTAAAAGGGCTGAGGAGTACAGCACGTATTTGTGTATGATAATGCTCTTGGAATGAAATGTTTTACTACTCTGGATCCAATTTAACAAAGCTCTGAGAGTCTCCTTGGCTCTAAGCATTTATATGATCAGCTCCGTGTCTCCTGGGATCAAGCCCAAAGCTCGTGTATCTCCTTCAGTGCATATCTTCTCATACTTAGGGGAGCGGGAGTTAAAGTATCCTATGCTGAGCACAGCTTGAAAGGCAAAGTACTTGAGCTGTCCTTGGCTGAGGTCAGTGGCGGGATGGCCACGCCACTCCGGAGGGGCTGGCAAGTTCACCATGGACTGGAACCAACTGAGGTAGGAGCTGCTGCCTGAGGCAGATGGAATTACACTGCTGTAACCCCTCTAAGTACAGTTGCAGGGAAAGATGGAAGCAGGTTTGAATCTCGTTCATGGCAGTTTTGAAAATCGTGCAGATAGGGAAGTTTGGTCTTTAAGATGGGAAATTGCAGTAATGCAAAAAATGCAGTGAAGCAGAAAAAAATGTTGATAATTGGATGATGGAGGAAAGAAGGGGAGAAGGAGAATTCTTAAATATACAGGGTTGCCCATGGTAGATGTTTTGATTGCTAGGGTGGGATGCTTTTACCTGATCTGACAGGTCAAAGCTCAGAAGTTACACTAACTCCATAGTGAGAGAAAGATTTATTTTAAAAGAAAAGTCCTGAAGGGGTTGTACCTGCTGAAGTTTGTGTGGGTCTGAGCAACCATGTGATCATGTCCAGTTGCTGAATATTCCTGCCCTGCAAGAAATAACTGCGAGGTTGACTCCACAAAGTGTGAGCTAGCAGAGCTAGTACCAACTGATAGAAAAATGCGTGTCAGGGGATAGTCAAGATTCTGTTTAGTGCATTTCAGCACTATGCTGTATGTTAAAATGAGGTGGAACAGAATGGTCTGAGACCTTCTGCTTAGGAATTGGAATGTTTTTCCCCAACATAACAAAGACACAAATTCTATTATACTGGTCCTGCATAAAATGGGTGTGTGGAGTAGGGGCTGGCTAATTAAGCAGTTTCAAAGAGAGCAAAAGCTTTCCAGATCACTGGGGAAATCTGTCAGAATAATCTAACTGCACTGTTGGCCATTTCTTGGGTCTTGCACATACTGGGTAAAAATTATCAGCATTAGATTCTCTGTGGACCATTTGAAAATCGAGTCATTTCAAAAGATGAGGAAATAGATTCTTTCACAGCAGGATATGGCCTGTGGCAATATGAATGGGTTTTGATTTTTTGCTTGGGACATGCTTCATGGCTTCATAGAGACTCAGAAGGAGTCTTTTTGCACCTAGAAGATGTCTTGGTGCTTGCCACACCTCTGAAGAGGAATCAAGACTCTCACAGATGATTTAGAATAACCTGAAGGCTACCAATCTGTAATTAAAGCAAAAGAAATGACAGTTATTCTGTAAAGAGGGAAACTACCTTAGCCATAACTAGCGAGACAAGAATTTGCTTGGAGGAAGGGGGGGTTAGGAGGGTGGAAATTCTGCAGAATTATCTAACTCCCCCAAAACTCACAGGTCTGCAGATTTTTAAAAGGACTCCATTCCCATTACAGAAGGTTTATCTGTAAGCTTACCCATATTTCAAAACTGCTGCATAGGCTGGATGAAAAAGGGAAACCATTTCAGGAGTCAACAGCATGATTTAACATTTTTCAGAACTGAAAAGGGAGTTTGTGGCTCTTTCAGCTCACCCATGTTTCAGAGTCCTTTTGATGTTGGACTCCACTTTCAGAACTTACCGGCTGACATAGGACACAAATGATGTTGCTACAGGAGAGATCTAAACTCTCCATGGAGAAATTACTTGCACTATCCGAAATTTACAGCAGTGATTGAACCTACAGAACTTTTCCACCAGAAGCTGTATGAAAGTAAGTTTGTAGGCAGGAGATGAAGTGCATCGCTGTGATGGGGACTTTGGATTCAGCAGTTCTCAGGACACACTGTTGCGTGACTGGAAAATTAGTATTGTGATGTTGCTGCTGCACTTAAGTCTAGGCATAAGCAAAATAATGCTGCTGGTGTCTGTGGACAGTGTTGCGAGTGGTTTGTTATTTTTCCATGCAGGAGAGCAGGGAATTGGCCTGTCAGTGAAAAATGTGGCTGCTGATAAAAGCATGGGTGTCATTTTTTCCTCCCTGCTTGTCAGAAGTGGAAATATCCTAGTCCCCTGGAAGGAGGAACACGGAGACCAGAATTACTCTCTTGTGCAGTTAAAAGCTTCCATGATACTAGAATAATGTATGATTTGCAATTTTAGTTTCTAGTAATGAATTAGAACAAAATGTTCATATTCTAGTCTGGCCACTCCACATCAGGGATGAACTAGAAACACCCTCTCCTGATTTGCTAAAAGAAAATTGGGAGAGAATTAAAAAAAAAAGCTCTGGAGTGACTTGGACAAGATGAAAACAATTTGTGTTTTTGTCATGAAAATGTTCTGTAAAAATTAGGTAAATCATTCCTTAAGTCAGCTGTTGAATTCCTTAATTTTTTTCTTGCTGGGCTAAGTCACTCTCAGAACTGACATTTGGGACCCAGCCGGGGAGTGCATCCGATATCCCAGCCAGTCACAGACGGAATTATTGGGCATGCAAAACCATGTTTTGCTTGGGCCTTATGGAATTAGTTCCTTTTAGCAGTGAGAGAAGTGAAATACTAGAAGCTGTTACCTGTGGTAGCATGGTCTTCATGGTGAAAAACTGTGGAAAAGCCAACACAGGAGATGAGAGATCTCCCTGTTGCTGATTGCTAACGTAGAGTCTAAGGCATTGAACAAGAGATGTGAGTGACTCTATCTCAGAAGCAGAAAGTGAGAAAACCAATGAAGTGTAGGTTATTTGAGAGGCAAGAGAGACACCTCGTTAGAGCACAGGATTGATTAAAAGGCAGGCTAGGATTTCTGAATGACTGCTTTTTGTTTCTAGTACATTCAGAGAATCACAATTTTATATATATATTTGTAGCAGAGAAATCTGTCTTGCCAAAGAAATATTCAACTTGTTTCATCATGTTGCTCTTGCAGTGACCTTATGAAGCAATATATCATGGTTTAGCCCAGGGTAAAGGCGCAAAATGTGTTTAATCAACCAGCTTCCTCTGGTTTATTTTTCTGAATTTGCAGTAATCTTGAATTTGTTTTACTAATGCCGTCACTTAACAAGTGCAACCTGGTATAAGCTTGGAGAGTGAGATACTTTCAGGATTTATCCCAGGATTGCTAAAACGTTCAGTCAATAAAGTTTGGCTGTTCCTTCTAACTTCTCTCCTGACTATACATCAGTTTACTTTAAAGACAGTCTGTAAAATTCTTGGGTGAAAAGGAGGTCTCCCCAGACATTGCACTCTTCACAAATAACTGAAACCCATGTTAACAATTTACTATATAATGAAGAATTCCCTTTTTCTGCACTGTCCATTTTCCAGCCACTTAACTCCTTGATCAAGATAAAAAGTCAAAACCAGATGGGAAATCTCCCTTCAAAAACATATTCATAAATTCTTCTTACATCATCTTTACAGAGTTTCTTGAGCTAAAAAAAAAAATAATCTATTTTACAGTTTTATTATCCTTCAACAATTAAAGCAATCTGCTATATGAAGACAACTTTCTAATTGTTGATCACTTAACTTTTGTCTTATTCAGAGCTTTTTCACATTTCTTTCAAGACCATGAATATTTAGATTAAAGAAGAAAACATTTGGGTTATGATTGAGTGGATGGAAATTATTTTACCGACAGTTCTTTAAATCTGTTTTTTCTCTTTGTTAACAAGCTCAATATCTGTTCCTACCTTTCAGACATTTTATATTTCCTTCATGTGCAATTTCTTCCCTTCCCTCTCACTTTTTATTTATTGAATTAAATCACAAAAGTCTTTTTGCAAAGACTCACCTTGACAACTCACTGCAACCTGTGGCTTTTGTTACTGTTCTGCCTCACTACATGCCCATAAATTCATTTACCTGAACTGAGTTTCATCTTGATGGAGGAATCAGTCTTTTCTTTCCTTTCCTTCGATTTCATTGTCTTACATGATGGGTTACAGCTGCTTACCAAGGATTTTTTCCACAAAAAGGTACTTTAATCTGAAAGATTCCATTGTTTTTATCGTCTTCCCTGCTCCTTCTTGACCCCAGAGCTACCTGTGGCCACACACTTCCTTTCTGAAGAGGGAGTCCTGGGCACGTAAGGAAAGGAACTTCAGAGATTTACTAGGAACAGTACTATAATTAGAAGTGACTCCTGTTTTGAATATATTATACTACAGGCGGCTGTTGAACTTCTCTATATGGTCCATTCTCTAAATTACTTACATTGCAGGTTATGCAGAGGATAGCCCCTCTTTTTTTTAAATGCTAACAGTCTGGAGTCCTGAGCTGTGACAGCACATTGCTGTTTGTGGACAGCCAAGTGTATTCATGGAGCTTAGTTAATTGAATAATAAAACTAGTATGTGTCTTCCAGTTCAAAAGCATTCATTCTTTGGAGCCAGTCGCATCTGCCTCAGAGAGCGAAACCTTACCTGCGGTAGCAGGGCTTGAAATGTTTGGATAGTGCGCATGTTGTCCTTTAATTTAGAATAATGTAATGTCTTTAACTTAAAATAATCTAAAATTCAAACTGAAATTTAGATTCAGCAGCAATGGGATTCCTGCAGAATTATTTAATCACTAAGAGAATAGTATTCCATGCTCAAAATTTTCAGCAGCTAGAAGCAACACAAATTTTGTGAGCCAGCTTCTCTGGAGAAAATTACCTGGAGAACGTTGAGGAGACAGGTTTCCAGGGAAGTTGCACATATATATGATTATATATGTTGGTGTAAGTTAAAACAGAATTTGTCCTCCAGTTTTTGTAATATAACTCTTACACAAAACAATTGGTGTTCTCTGAGAAAGTTACTTTCTAGTTCATATTTATCATGCATTTACTTCCTTTCAGGGTTTTCTTACGAACTACCTTGCAACATGTCCTTCAAAAAATTAAGCCCCTTTTCCCTTTCATTCCTCTATTCGCTGTTCTGTTTTCCATTTCTTTCTCAGAACTTAGTCCACGGTACTTGTGCATAAAACATAGATAGTCTACTTCCAGGATAATCTTAAATTGGGGTGCATTTACAATTGTGTTGGTCAGATTATGAATGCAATGATCACCCCCCAGTCGCTGGGATTTTTGTTCAAATCATGGATTGCCCTGAGTGTACAAACTGACTTCCTCTTGGATTAAATTAAATCAGTTGGGCTCTGGGACCACACTTCAATATACTCCAAACACTAACGGGCATTCGGTCTATAGAATCGACCAGAGCTAGCGTTCTGCGCAGGCCAGGGAGAGACAGAGAAGGATTCTTTCTGGATCTCAGTAAGAAAGGCCTGACAACAAATGGCTTAATAAAATAGCTGGTTTAATAAGGTAGAATAAAAAGAAGAATATAGAGAGTGAGTAAATCTTACGCCCTTCAGACGCTGGGAACCCCACGTTTGTGCATCTGGAGGGACCCTGGATGGATTTTTCCCACGGCACGCTGCACAGATTCTGTCTGTGGAGAGGTTCCTCTTGCCACCCGTGCCACGGTGCCTTTTATATTGTGGACCAAGCAGAATCACGTATCTTCTCCTGACAGGCTGGAATGTTATCTCTGTCATAACATCCACCAGCGCACAGCACAGGCTGCCATGGGGCACTCCATCATTACCGAGGCTACTCGTGCTAACGTACAGGCTTCTCAAGCCTGAAGCACAAAGCCCAAAAGAGCAGACATGGCTTGCTCAAGATCACTGACTCCTTGAATATAATGCCTTCCAGAAGGCTCCCAACACAGCTACTGCAAGGTAAAAATGCTCTGAAATGCATACAAGGTAGCTGTCAGATTCTTAGTGCCAAATCTTTCATTTTACAAGTATGTTCCTATAAATCCGTGCTACTACATAACATAGGCAATAGCCTTGATGTATTAAAAAGGAACTATAGTTCTCATTTCAGGTTTTGCACAGACATTATAGAATCGTGCATCCTAAAAGCTTCCTTGTCTCGTCTAAAACCAGTAATTTGTCTTGGGGTGAGCAGGAGGGTTTACAGCAGTTGTATCTACATTGGATGCCTTTAGCTTTCTCAGAAGTGAGAGAGCTGATTTTGCAATTCTTTTTTAATCTGCTTTCTATCCAAAGTTATTGACCTTTCTGTCATTAGCTGAAATTAATCACAATTTACTAATTCTGGATGGATTTTCCTGTTATCATAAGAGAGAGATTCTTTTTCGCCTTTCCTTCTAATTCTAGCATTGACTTGACACTGTGCATGTCTACTTGTACTATTGCAGAATTCTTTACTCTCTTTTAAACAACCCTAGTATCTTTCCTAAGGAATCTGAATTCACTTAATTAAGCAGCTTATCTAATCCTGCTTCGAAAGTTCATCTGTTCTGCATCACAGCTAATCTTGAAACTTGGCATGAAACTATGCATAATTTATTTTGCATTATCATCCTGTATTCTTCAGAAAGTATGACAGGAAGGTTAGTGTTCACAGAGAAGTGACTGGACGCATTTTCAAAGCACAAAAGATGAGAACTATTAAGCCTCTAACTTTGGCTCAAGGAAGTCCCTGAGCTACAAACAGCTTACGAACATGGCAAGTATATAGTGATACTCTCCCTATGCATGCTCTATTGGTTGCTGCTGGAGATAGAGCATACTGGGCTGGATGGACTTTTTGTTAGCTTCTCTGTAGCTGTTCTAATGCAATTATAAAAAAAACTATATCCAAATTTGAAAAGAAGCTATTCATAGCATGCTATAAATAATATCACTTATACTACTATTGAAGTTACAGCAAGTAGATGAAAAGACAGTGTTAATTTTCTTAAATGACGATAGCTTGGTCTATTGGAACAAAAGCTTCTGTTAGTTCATTAGATATCCTGTAGCTTCCATCAGTTCTCTTTGACTTCATTGGATCTGAATGTTTGTAGCATCCTAAGCACAGGCAGCATTTCTAAAAGAGGAATTCAGTTGAATCAGGATTGATACGCGTGTATCTTGGCTCAAATCCCACAGTCTCACTTAAAATGTGGGCCCTGTTTTTAAGTGTGCTTGTATCATTACACCCTCGTGCTTCCAGACATCTTCATCTTTCTCTAATTGGACAGAATATCTTCTCTTGTGACCAAGTTTGGGACAACAGGATTTGAAACTCTGTTACATATTCTAATATCAATAGCCTTGTCTTTCACATGATATTTACTGACAGCTCTTCAACTTAATGAGGATTAAGAACCTGTTTCAAGGAGGCTCTTGTTGCCCTAGTATGTGTAGCTGACAAATAAAACAATCAGTTGCTTTGGAATAATTTTCAGCTTTGAGAACGATGAATATTTAGTAAATAGTTAGTATTAATAAATCCAACATTTAGTTGTTCAAAATAAAAGTATTTTTTCATAATAAAATACAAAGATGTGAAGACACTGACTAATTAAATTAATTTATTGTTTAAAGATATTCTTTAAAATCACTACATTGAGCATACTGTTTCTATTGACACTCATTTATGAGAATAATTTTATGTATATATCTGTCCATAGCCTATCCACACACAACTATTTTGGAATAACACTATTATGACTGCAAAGTCAAGTATTCAGAATTAAGGACTGTCATAATTAACACCTTATATTTAACCTATTTAATTTTCTCCTTTTTGTATTTTTCATTGTGGCATACAATTTGAATATCATTGTATTCTGTTGTTTTGGGTTTTTTTCCTATTTTTCTGTCTCAGTGTCTAGCATGGGCAGTGTTAAATGGAGATCTGTGCATCAAAATACAAGTCTGTAACCTGGGAGGTACAGGTAACACTGTCAATGGTGTAAGGGTTCCTGTTGTGATATAACATGACCTAAATGTAGAATCATAGAATCATTAAGGTTGGAAAAGACCTCTAAGATCATCAAGTCCAACCATCAACCCAGCACCCATGCCCACTAAACCATGTCCCGAAGTGCCACATCCACATGTTTTTTGAACACCTCGTGATGGTGACTCCACCACTTCCCTGGGCAGCAAAAGAATATTATTGAACAGTAAGTTGACAGAAGTCAAGGAGAACTGACTCTCACAAATTTTCCCACTGAAAGGTTTTGAAGAAGGTTGAAGCATTTCCCCAGGTACAGAAGAGATTCAGCAGTAATAGTGCTACCACTTGAAATCTTAGAGAGTTGCAGAAAATAAAGGTTGAAAATAATGTATAGTAGCAAATATTGAGCAGCCCCATTAATAATATATTTGATCATCTCTCTCTTCTTAACTTCTGCTCATCGTTGTGATTTTATTTATTTTTTTAATAGCAAAGGCCATATATGACGCATCTTGCAGAGGAGGCTTTTGATAAGCACAAGTGAGGGTTAAGTCTGACTTTCCTTGACTTCCTATGTGGTATAAGGATTTGATTGCGGATCACATCTTTGCAAAACTTTTCCCTGCATCTTCAAATATACCAGTGTAGAGCAAAGTAATCCAACTCCTGTGTTGAACCCTAGTTGTTAAAATAATATAAATATGTTTTTAAATGTAGTTTGTAATACTTGCCTTCAGTTTTAATAAATGAGAAGTAATCCGTTTAAAAGCAGTGCTGTAAAAAATGAGCAATGGAATGTAGCA
Organism: Oceanodroma leucorhoa; assembly: GCA_030449065.1. NCBI lineage: Eukaryota > Metazoa > Chordata > Aves > Procellariiformes > Oceanodroma > Oceanodroma leucorhoa. Next base: position 5,039,391 of record JASVER010000030.1, read on the forward strand.
GCAGTTCTGATGTGATGTCTTTGTAATAATCATTTTTTTAAGAGAGTGAGTTGATTGCAATGGGTTTTGACTTAAGCTAGATAGGAATTAGGGATTATGCACTTCTACAAGTAATACCAAAGGCAAGAGGTCTCTTGAGAGCTGGAGAACTTACAAAGTATTAGTGACTTCAGCAGCTGGTATGCTAAAAGGAAATTATTTTTCAAATAATGTTTCCAGGATTGTGTTCTTAAACATTTAAGTGTAGATGCACACGTGAGGAATAAGGTATGTGTAAATAACCCCAGTCACTTTAGTAAGTGATACATGTATACATGTGCTCAGAAAAAATGTATGTCAGAACTGGACTTGAAAATGCAGTGCAAACAGCAGTGTAAGGATTGAGGAGTGAGGATTAAGGTCCTGCTGAGGGCCAGGGAGGGCTTTCCAACATTTTTTGATAGGCCTTGCATTGATGTGTGCCGTAGCCATATTTCCATCTCCAGCACTGTCCCCCTCGCTTTCTCCATGCCCAGTTTCTGTCCTGGACATTGCCACTACACCATCATAGCCACCATCCTGGTACCACGGCGGAACTGGGCTCTGAGAGGCTGTGTTGGTTACCAAGAGGAACGGCTGCCAAGCTGTCAGGAGAGCAGGACGCTGGCATGACAAGAAGGGGCAGCGTTTATTTTGGATATTGTTGCAGGAATCTGCAGAAAGGAAGTGTTTGTAATAAGGTGACTAGGAAGAAGTGTATGAATAAGGCTTTTAGAAATTATTTTAATTTGGGATCAGCGTTTTTAGTGGATCTGAACTGCAGTTATCTCTCTGGATTACAGAGTATGCCATGTTTACCTGAATTGTTTTTCTTTAAATATAAATCTTATTAACAACAAAGAATGTTTTAAAGTTCTAGTGAATATAAGCTATTGTTGCATTTTGAAGGGAAGTAATCATGAGGTCCTGTAGCTCTGCTTTAGTTGGACAGGTCTTCTAAACATTCACTGCTCGTGTTGGCTGTATGTGTTCACTAATTGTTTTGGGGAGGTAGATTTTTTTCAGGAGACCTTTCACCATGCATAAGTGAGCAGAAAGGATCACTGTTTCTGAATTAGAAATTTCTTCTGGTGAAATTTACTTGATAAAAGAAACTTGTAGTAGTGTGAAATGTAATGGTTAGGGTTTGTGGTTTTTTTAACCTAGAGGCATTTCTCAAGTTCAATGTTCTATTAAACTACATGAACTCAGTTTTGTTCCTCTTTGGGAAGAGCTGTACTTCTGTTACTAGTAGAGATCACAGTGTACTTAGCCTATAAACTCTTTGAGAAGAAAGGAAAACAGATTACAGTATTTAAAGTAGTGCAAGTATGAAGAAGAAACTGAGGGTCTGGAAATATTTTACATTTGTATACCACCTCCTTTCCCAGCATCCACAAGGTTACAATAAGGCATTACAGACTCACAGTATCCTCATAAATTGTGTATTACTACCTCCGTTTTATTGATGGGGAGCTGAGGTACAGAAATACTTGTGGTTTCTCAATTCATGCAGTAAGCCGGCAAAAAAAATAGAAATATTATCCCCCTTTTTTTAATCCTAATTGTGTTTGAAGCAAAAAAGCATTTTTTTCTCTCATAAAATAATAGCAAAAAATGGAAGGGATCTCTGGCAGTCGTAAACTTCATCCCCATTAAGAGTTCCACTCTGTTTATGTCAGTCTTGAAATATGTTTAACTTGTTCTCTAGTGACAAATATACCACAACCTCTCCAGGCAATATGTTTCAACGCCTCATCACTAAAAAAGTTTGCCGCAATTTGAATCTATTACTTCGTGTCCATGATGGGCATGGAAAACAAATTACTCCTTTCCTTTGAAAACTGTGACCATACTCCTCCTCAGTCCTCCCGTTTGGAGATTAAACAATTGCAGTTCTTGTGATCTTTCATTGTAGGTCACGTTTTCTAACCCTCTGATCATTCTCATTGCTCTCTGCTGTTCTCTCCAGTTATAGACATCATTCTTGAAATGTGGTGCCCAAAACAAGGCGCTGCACTCATGGCTGATGCTCATGTACTGAATAAAGCAGAAGGATCACTTCACTTGTCTTACAGAGGAATTTCGTGTTACACACCAAATACGATGTTTGCCTTTTCCCCCACAGAATGACACCGCTGATTCATATTGCTTGTCCTGTGTTGGAGGTCTGTTTTTCTGCAGAAAGGCTACCTTACCACTCAGGCCCCAGCCTGGTCTCTGTGTGCCCACCTTGCGTTCGTCACACGTGTGAGTAGGGGCTCTCCCCATCTTACTTTTGCGTTGTGCCTCTTCATCAGTGGAGAGCACTAAAAAGACATTTGGTTTGCTGTTTTAGAATTGGGCTGTCTTGTCCTTTCTCGACTGAGTATATAGAGGTAACAGGAATGTAAAACTGAGAGGCCATCCAAGCCATTACTACTGCAGACAAGACCATGAAGTAACTACTTTCATAAATTCTTCAAACGTAAGTTATCCCTCTTGCCTACACTGTCAATTGGAAGATCATTCCAGGACCTCAGTCACCACCTGAGGGTGGTTCAGATATTTGCTCCAATGTCCAGTTCAGCTGTAGTCACTTGTTCTCATAGCAGAACGTTCTCTGTGATGTTGATACCTGTGCAAAGAGCAGCCCTGTCCCCTCCTTCTTTTGCCAGGCCCTGTAAGCCAAGATGTTTCAATCTCCTTTCATGTGAGGAGTGCCGAGTGCCGGGCTTGTCAGGGTCACCTTTGGCAGCATTGCATGTTTGACTTCTATTTTCCTGGACTGGGCCGATGGCAAGAAAGAGAAAAGGACTAACTGCAGCATCTGATAAACAGGTGTCGCATTTCACTTGATTTTCTACTTATCTTCGTCGTTTTCATTGTTCTCTTCAAAGCATTTTTAATGACATTTTACTCAATGAGAGCTAATCCTCTTCCAATACGTAGCATACTGTGTTCCGTCTTGCCACACCAGTTTCAAGGGCAGAGGTTTGCTACAGCTGTTGCTGCCAGACCTCTCCTCCCTCTGCCCCTCTGTCCGACCCGCTCCCCTCCTGCGGCTCCTCGGCATCGGTTCCCCGGGAGCAGGCGGGGCCGGGCCGGGCCGGGCCGGGCCCCCCCGGCGGGCTCGGCGCAGTGCCGCCGCCCGGCCCCTAGGTGGTGGGCCTGCAGCGGGCCGCGGCCGGCGGGAGGCGTTGCCCGCTCGCCCTGCGCCTCCCCCCCGCCGCCGCTCGGCAGCTGGGCGGCTGGCGGCGCCCGGGGAGGCGGGAGGGCGGCCCGGGCAGGAGGCGGCGGCCGCCGGGCCAGCCCTCCGCAGGCAGCCCTGCGCGCAGGCTCGGGCGCGGCCCCTGCCCTGCCGGTGGCGGCTGCGGCCTGGCGGGAGGAGCCTGCCCCGCTCCTCCTCCTCCTGCTGCGGCTGCCGGCGGCGAGCTAAGGGGGGAAGGGGGGCGAGCCCGGCTTCTTTGGGGCCCGCGCTGGAGTCCGGGAAGCGGGGCGGGGGTCTGGCGGGAGTTTTGGGGGGGGAAGCCCGGGCTTGCTGCGGCTGGGGAGGGAGGGCGGGGAGGGGCAGGGCTTGCAAGTGAAGAGCGTTTGGCCGCTCGTACACGGGGCTGCTCTGTCAAGTGCTGTCCCCCTCGTGCAGGCTGAAGCTACAGGGGACTTGAGGTGGTGATGGTCCAGACCTGGTACCTGAGCTCCCAGGCCTGCTTCTGCCTTGCAAAGAAAATACAGGCTGTGACAGAGACTTCTCCTGACATTAGCGGTGCGCTGCTTCCTCTTCAGGGGATCGTGTCTTTAATGCACTAGCAGCATACCTCTAAAGCTTGCTATGGAAAGATAAGAGGGTTTCCACCCTGAGTTTGTGGCAGGTAGGTGATAGCTGTAGCTGTGGATGCAGTGGAGTTCACTGATCCAGGTATGAGCTTACAAGTTTCCAAAGCCGGGATGTGAAATACAGACACCTTTACAGGCACCTTTCTCTTAAAAATCCCCTATAGCTTTAGGCCGGTGGCACTGTTTGTCAGATTAAACGATAATCTGAGCTGCAGACAGTCTGGGCTGCTGGAGTGCTGCCAGACACGAGGAGCACACCCCGGTCCTGGGCGGCCCGCTCCTCGGGTTAGATGTGGCTCTTGGCGTGCGTGTGTGTTCTCAAGTTTTATTTCTTCTTGTGTTTGGGGGGGTTTAAAGCGCCTCACGGTACCGAGTCCATTTGGCAGTGGCACGCGGTGTGTTTAAAGGATACTTTGATTTTTGGCAACAGTGTGGGTAGTTTCTTCCGCCGCTCGGCTGACCTGCGGAAGCCTTCCAGCAGCTCTAACCACAGGGCTCATCCCGTGGCAGTGGGCAGCCTGCGCCCAGCAAGCGGTCTGTCCCGCCGTCCCCTCCCTCCCGCCACCTGAGCACCCCCGCGCTTCGCCGCCCCGGCCCAGTCGCAGCTGGTTGGCTCCATGGCCGTGGCCCCGCGGTCGGCAGCAGCAGGGAGCATGGAGCTGGCTGGAGCACCGGTGGGGACCAGTGCAAGTCACACTGCGGTGATGGAGACGGCGTGTTTGGCCGGAATGGGCCTGCTAGCAATCTAAGGGTGAAAAGGCTGGAAGCGTCTGTATTCCTTTCCCTGGTGCATTGTATGGGTGTGTTGGGTGTAAAGCCATCCGGCAGGATTTCGACTTGAGTTAACACAAGTGCTGAAATAATCAAAAGAACCTGACTTGGGAAGGAGATAGAAAAGAAGAAGTCACTGATGAGCCAGACTTCTAGTGTGCATGGTATTGCTCCAGGTTCTCCATTAATTTCTTAACAGTCTTGTTAGTCAGACCATCAGTTTTGGGAAGAGGGCTGTTAGAGGGGTTGTGGATACATCTGCATTAGCAAGTAGTGTGGTGCAGTGGGAGTGGATCTGTACAGTGAATCTAGCTGGTGCTGAGGACCATGCTATATGCCTTTCAGGATGCTTTGCTTTGTACTAGCTCTGCTCTGGAGCAGTGGACTGAATGTCCAGTAATGGCTGGAACACATATTCCAGTTTAGCTTCATTTGAAAGTAATTCAGCTTGAAACTGCTCCATGGCATGAACCAGCCAGAATGAAACAATCAGGAGAAATCTCTTCAAAAGCACACTCCTCATACAAACTGAAATGGGAATGCCGATGCACTTTATGCATGTTTTTTGTTAATACATCTTCACCAGTCCTACAGCCCTTACTCACTTTTAGAACCATGTATGTAATTCACCTATTCCATGAAGTTTAGAGGGACTGCTGGCCCAATCCCCGCTACTCACCTGTGATCAACTGTGATAGAACAGGAGCTTTCGTAGAACAGCATGTGTCTTTGTGGATTTCAGAAGGGCAGATAACTGCAGCTCTTTCCAAACCTGAGATCAAGACCAGGTAGTGGTTATTTTAAGTGAAAAGAGTAAGATTTTCAGAGGACTCTATGTAAAATATACCACCTCTTTTTTTTTTTCTTTATTCCTTCAGCATCAGCTCAAAAAAAAGGCAGAAAGTAAGAAAGGTGTAAGCCTGCCTTTGAAAGTTCACAGAATCTCATTCTATCACTCTTCCTCATGCTGAGCAACATCATAACAGTACCTACAGAATCTATCTCAATTAGACAGTATCTGTACAATTTGCATTCAAAATTTGGAAATTTTAATGTGAGTACCCAGGTTGAGCACATCTGATCCCTGCTGTAAGTACAAACACAATGACTGTTCATATTTTTAATGTGTTTTCTTCTCATTGTAATGTAGACATATTCAAATAAAAGTAACTTAAAACTAGGATCTGTTTTCATTTCTGAAGAGCATTTGCATTCTGCGGTGAAGAGGTAAGTTATGCTACAGCGTTTGCATTCAGCAGGGGATGCTTACAGTTGGTGTTGGATTTTTGTATTTGAAAGTAGAACTGGCCAGTGGAATTACCACTGAATCACAGAAAGCAGAGATGGAAAAGCCCAGTTAGATCATCTAGCCTTTCTCCTTCCTGGTGTAGGATTATTGTGTACCAGATACTTCAGTGCTTTTTCCAGTGTAGTTTTAAAAGTCTCCAGGGATATGCCTTCTGTCTCTTCCTTCAGGCAAATATTCCATAACCTTCTGTACTTCACCGTTAGAAATCTTTTCCTGAGATTTGACCTAAATTTCTCCTTTCTTAAGTACATTCCATTTGCTGAAGATTTATTACCTTGAATCATTCTAAGTAATTCCAGTCACTCTTTGATATTGACGTCTCTAACAAGCTGTGTTCTTTTTTAATGCTTTGTCCCTTAATCAGAGCAGCTATCCATGCCTACCCTGTGTCTTTCCAGTCTCACACCACCTCTGCTTCGGCCTGTAGGCTAATAAGGATTTTTGCTATATTCGTTGCACTTCCATCTTATGTTCATTTTCATGAGAGTGACTTTTATGAGAGTGACTTTTTCATGATTAACGTGCCTGAAATTGCAGTTTTCCTCTGAAGGAAAATTGTAAAAATGCTGTCATTGGGCACTATGGTTATTATCTTTCAAAGATGTACAGATAGAAATAAAAGATTATCTCTAATTACCAGGCCTGCAAATTTAGCCAGAAACTGTCTGCTACACCACACTAATACATTCTGATTTCAGGGCAAGTTAATAACTGCTCATGATGCAAAAGGAGTGTTAAAAAAAAAAAAAAAATCCTACTCTGCTGTGCCAAAACTGCAATAGTTGTTTTACTTCACTAAGAGCAAAACCTAACAGAGGAAAATAGTTAGCCAAGACCAAATTTTCAGTGAATATATGGTGAGCAGTTCTGTAGAATTTGAACGTAACAAAATCATGTTTTCAAGCAGAAATCCTTGTCATGATCACCACTGGGACATTTTCTCCAGAAATTATTTGGGGGAACACAGGGATATTGGAGATGAGGGGTATTTTCAAATTTGTAAACTTTTGATTTTAAAACTCCATCAGCTTTTACAAGCTTTTTTGGGGAAAGGGTAAGAGGCCCCAAACCTGCAACTGCATTTCTCTTTCATGAAGGTTGGATTTAGTGATCAAATCGCATTTGTTGAAATAAGATACTCATTATTTTTCTGAAGTCTGACAACACTGTTGACAATTTTTGCTAGACTGTCTGGAAAGACTTGCTGGTACATGTATAAATCTTGATAGAAATTTACCTTTTGTTCCTTTGCTAAAAATGAGAAACTCCCTGGTTTGTATCACACTTTAAAAAAATAAGATTAAAGGATTTTGTTGCTTTCACCAAGTGCTGAAAAGATAGTTTGCTGACTGATAGGTTACTGACTGGTCAGAGTTCTGCAGCTTGTCTTTAGTCGGGGTTGGACTCTAGTTTCACACACACAAATAAAACAGGAGAAGTTTTTAACTGGAACCGAGTTGGTATATTTGTAAACATAAAATAACTTAGTTGCTATCAAATAATCCCAGTGATTACTGAGCAGGCAGAGGAACATAGAGAATATACAAGTAAAGCAGATAAACAGAATCCTTGCTGAAACAGCTAGATGATGAATTTGCAACTTTAATTATATTGATAGCAAAATGGGAGTGGGGCATATTTTCATGTGTCAAGACTGAAGTGAAGAACCTTTGTGCTTTAGGCTTGTGTTTGTAGACCTTTTCCTACACCATGGTTTCTCCTACATAAATTATCTAAGCATCTGATGGAAGGATGTAAAGAAGATGCCAGACTTGTCAGTAGCATCCAGTGACAGGATGAGAGTCAATGGACTGAAAATGAAATACAAGAGACAAAAAAGGCTTTTTCCCTGTGAGGGTGGTCAAGGTACTGGCACAGGTTGCCCCAAAAGGCTGTGGAGATATTCAACCTTGGAGATACTCCAAACCCAACTGAACACACCTCTGAGCCACCGGCTTGGAGCAGGGGGCTTGGAATGGATAGCCTCCAGAGGTATCTCCTGACCTCAACTATTCTGTGATTCTGTGATTTGATTGGAAAAGTACTGATCTGGCAGCAACAGAGTGGTAATTACATGACAATGTCCTCTGAGTTTGCACACTCAATTGTTACTGCTTTATAATGTTAGGTGTATGAGAGCCTAAACATTTTTGTTCATATATTAAGCTTGTTCATAGTTAGGAGCCTAAGAATTTTCCTTTAGCAAATCCTATAGCTAAGTCACTGGGAGCTGCAAATTGCCCAAAATGAGAAGGTCAGCTGAGCTTGCTCTTGCTCAAGAAAACATTCAGAATGACTGTCAAGATTAGAATTTTATTTGAGGTGTGTGAGCCCATCCTTGAAGGTGGAAACATGGAAATTTGGATTAATCTTAAAGAAGACTAATAAGGAATTAAGTTTCAGAAGGTTATCAGAAATTGAAAAGGCAGAACAAAGGAGTAGGCACTCCAGATGTGTATGTTTATGCCTGTATGGCCTCTCCTGCTACTTCACCACTTTGCTTACTCATCATTGACACCAGGTCACAATGAGTGCAAAATGCTACCAAAGTGGCATTGTTCATGTGTGCGCTTTTCCCTGTGCTACCTGTGCGACTTTCATAAATCACAGCCACCTTTACAGCGGTCAGAATTGGGCTCTTGTGTTGGGCAGAGCACATCTTCCTCCAGTTCTTTTCCAAGTATGTTTCTTTGTGTACAGCTTTGTGTACCTCAAGCACTTGGGTTTGTATTCTTTTTTTTTTTTTTTTTTGGCCATTGCTACAGAACATATATGCTCCCTTCCTATCGTTGTACTCTACTGTGGTGTGCATGTCCCATGCCTCCATTCTTCTTTCCTTTCCCAGTTGCCCTAGCTTAAAGTGAAACTTATGCAGTCTGTTTAAGGCTCTGAGATCCCCCTCCAAGTGTTCTGGTTGCCACTTTGAAATCATGCAAAGTGGAATATGTGTAATAGAGAGAGGCATTCAAAGGAGTAACGTTGATTTACCAATAACCGAGCTCTTTGAGAACATTTTTTCCTTCTACATTCTCCAACAGCAAAGATGGTTTAATGTTCACCACTTTCCTCTCCATCCATCTGCTCATTGCTCATTCATCCCTCTTCTTACCACAATTCACCACCCCTTGCTTCCCTCTTTTGCCAGTGTTAAAGGGATAAGCTGGAACGGGATCAGTGAAATGAATCAGGATAACCACTGAGCAAGGCAGACAGCAGAGGGCAATTTCTTAAGGCTATTTTAGTGCCAAAGCCAATATAACGCAAAACTATAGTCTGAGAAGTGAGGAGGATGCAATGTCCCCGTGGTGCAAAAAGAGGCAGAGAAAGGCCCATGTGTGTGCTGTATAGGCAATGCTAGTGCAAAAGAAAAGTACAGCCTGAAAGCTGGAGTGTTTGAGGCATGTTTACACCCATGGGGAAAGTGCCAACAGTGAACCTGACAGGATTCCCATACAGCTACATATTATGGCACAAAAAAGCATCATGACTTTGGAATGGCGATTTCATTTGCTGTTCTGACTGGGCTCCTCCACCCAGGAAGGAAGGAAGGAAAAAAAGCAAAAAGAGATATAAACACCAAGCCCTATTATTGGATTTTTATATTCCCAGAGTGTAAAATCCATTCTGATAATGTGTGCTGCGCTCCTAAATCACTTGGGCACTTCTGATACTTCCGTTTACTATTACTAGCCATTGCACATGGATGCAGCCGATACTGACGCTCCATCCAAGAGCCCTGATTGCACATGCCACGGGTTTACAGGGCACTTTGTATTCTCCTCCTTTTGCAGAAATTTCTGTTTGTGAAGCCTCATGAGAGCTCCCTCCCGTACCCCTGTGAAGCTCAGCACCCTGTAAGAGAAAACCCAGGGTGATTTCTTTTGGCATAGGATTCTTTCACGTGAGCTGTATCTGCCTGTCTATACAGGTTGAGTCTACAGTTCCATATATAACACAGTTTTACTATCTGAATGCCGTAATTCTGTAATCCTAACACGATGTAAGGGTAAGAATGCAAGTTTTGTTGTCTCCAACTCCGTCACGGATTTTTCGGTTGTTTTGAGCAAAATGTTCAGTGCATCTGGTATTGCTTTCTTTAGGTATAAATTTGATTTGAAGAGATAGAGTTCATCAGCACATAAGTGTTCTGTGATCTTAGTGCTACGTAACTGCAAAATACTGTTTGGCAATTTGCACCATCTGTGTCTACCTGACGTCCCTGAGTCTCAAACACCTCAGGATACCGTTTAGGTTTACCATGAACTTCGATGACTGCGTTTTAAAAGACAAAATCCTGCGCTGCGGGTGAAGCTCATGGGAGCTAGCAAATACCATTCAAAAAGAGTCTTAATCTCCGTTTGCTGTCGCGATCGGTTCCGCAGCTTCATAACGCCGCAGCGTGTGCAGTGCCTGCCGTCAGCCGGGGGGAAGGAGCAGCATGGGTGTCGGGCGGCCTCAGAGCAGCACAGGGAGCCTGAAATACCCTGGCCTTTTAGTATCTCTGTTGGCACAGGGAAAGGGGGGGGGGGGGATTGTTGCTCCCTCTTTCCTACAAGCGTGCGGGAGCCTCCTTGGGGGTGTCCGGGCAGCAAAGCCTGGGGGTTACTGTCTGGGCAGGAAGGTGCTGCTTGTCCGGCTCTCAGCAGCCCTTGGCAGCTGGTTGTAATTACGCGCTGCAGCTTCAGAGGAAGCTGCTGGCTGTGGGGAGTGCGCGGGGCTTGGCTGCAGATCCCCTGCTTTTAAGGATACAGTGGAGATGGAGAGAGTGAAAACAGTGGCACGGAGTGAAGGGGAGGGTGAAAGCCTAATTATCCTCGGCTTGAACTAGCTGCCTTGTTGAATCATTACATATTTCTGAAAGTCCCTTGATAGATGTATATCCTAAATGAAGTCAGATGAGGGAAAGGCCGTACTCAGATGCCAGGAACCCCTGCCACAAAGGACTAAAACTTTAGTAACAAAAAACCCTCTAAAACTATCTGGAAAACTATTTATTATTTATTTTACTACTCTCTACCAAAAAAAAAGTTAGACTGATTTACATCTCTTGGAAAGAAAAATTGCATTGAGCTGACATATTGCAATGACTATTTTTGCTCTTACCATTTAAAATTATAGAGTTATAAATAGAGCGGTGCAAAATGCAGCTATTTTGATTCTCACTGGGGTTCACACAAACATTTTCTTTGGTTTGAATTGTTGGATTCAGCCCTCCACTCAATTCTGCTTTGAATGCAGAGGATTCCTTATTTTTTATTTTTAAAGAGTTAAATCAATTTGGAGTTGAAGAGTTTTTGCTGACTCTTCACCTTAAGCTATGTATTGTTCTAACATCACCTAGTAATTGTCTCAAGCTCACCAAAAGAACTGCAAAAATCTCTGTGAAGGTGGCTATAGTCCTGGTTTTGCAATGAAACCCAAAATGAGGCAAGTTTTGTCTGGCACTGGACTTTGTAACAAAAGCTCTGGTTATAAATCTCAGGAAAAGAACATTTGTAATGGAAGTGGCCAGTGAATCCTAAATAGCAACAGAATGTGTTGCTATGAAATGTGTATACCTAGAGGGGGAAAAAATGATCCCACTCTTGATAGAAAAGCAGCAGCTTACTCGCAGCTATTCTCAGATGTCGGAGTCAGTCATCAACTCCCGGGCCTGTGGTTCCATCCTTCTAAATTTTGGCCCCTCCAGGCAACTGTGATTTATGTCTTTAGCAGATGAAGCAGCCAAGGTGCGTAGTAGAGAAAAGATGTATAGGTGGGCAAGATTATCTGCTGTGCCGGATCGTATCTGGGGGTAGAGCAGAACTGTGACTTGGGTGTGGGTGGTTTTTTTCTTTTACTCTGTGTCTCAGATGTAGACACTTCTCGGGGCCATCCAGATGAGTTATCTTATGTCATGAAGTGTCTGATTAATTCAGGTGTTGCCTAATCACATCGGCAGTTCTTTCAATTTCTATGCTTCATTCCTCATACTTTAGTGCTGTATGTGGATACTACATGTAGCTAGGCAGCTACAGCTGACTTGAGTCTCGGGGACAACTCAAGGTTATTATGGCTGCTTTACTACCAGAGGACAGTAGAGGATATTAAAACTCGGATGCTTTGGACAAGCTTCTCAGATGCACTTTCCTGTTTAAAAGATGAGGTTTCTTCATTCAACAGTATCTAATGCCATGAAAGAGTACCAGAATTCATAGTATGAATTAGAGTATGCCTCAGTGGCAATCATAGCTTTTGGGTAGCTTTTATCTTTTATTCCCTAATTCACTTACAAATTCTCACTGATACTTTCCCCAAGCAGAATTAGGAGGATAAAGAAAATAGCTTTCATTTACTTTAAAATTTCTTGCCAGTTTTTAAAGAGCTTGACGTTTTAACATATATGAGATTACTGTTGAATGAAGACTATTTTTCTGAAGCCTGGAAATCTACTGACTTGACTAAAACCAGTGACTGTGGTGTAGTTATGACCCTGAGCTGGTGACCCTTCAACCACAAAGCTAAAGTGCTACTTGTGTGGAAGTACCTGTATCTGTACAGGCTTCCTAGGGAGGTGGTCGATACCCCAAGCTTGTCAGTGTTTAAGAGGCATTTGGACAATGCCCTTAGTAACATGCTTTAACTTTTGGTCAGCCCTGAAGTGATCAGGCAGTTGGACTAGCCGATCGTTGTAGGTCCCTTCCAGCTGAAATATTCTATTCTATGAAACAAACTCAATTGCTCCAGTTTCATCCTACAACCCTTAATGATTGCCTTAAACTGCTCTTTTCAATGGCTATAAAAGAGCTCGCTGCTGGAAAAAGTTACGACACTAAAGGTATTGTGAACATCTCTAAAGATTTGCACAGCAAACAGTGACCAACCTTTTAAAGCACCTGTATTACATGAGCGATTCACGCAGCACTTGAGATCAGATTCATCGAGCCATGATGCTCTTCAAAGCTAGTGAAAGTGTCTTCAGACCTTTGAGGCAAAGTACTAAGAAGTTCTGGATGTGCTTTCAGGCGTCTTTTTGTATTCCAACATCAAGGAAATACACAAAACTGCGCATCAGTGGTATTTCTAGTTCAAAGTCGTTGCATGCCTCAGTGTTTAATGCATTTAGCCTTACTGGTCTCTTGTTGAGACAAGTGTAGAGTTATGAGTTGAGCATTTAGAGGTCTGTGATGGGGAGGTGGATTTAACCAAAGCAGTACCTAACTATTATGCCATTGTTTCTCTCTTTCTCTCATAACAATAAATATGTAAGAAAGAGTATTATGTACTGCTGATGGACCAAAGCCTACTTTAATTTACTCAGTTTAAAAATACATATTTTTATACATATAAAAAAATATGTAAGAATAACTTCACTGCTTTCAGTAGAATTACTCCAGAGAATCCTAACTCCAAAGCCCATTGTGTTTCTTAAGGTTGTCCTAGATCCTGTCTCCTACTTATCCAGACCAAGAACTTGCCGCTATTCCCATCTGATCATGCATTAGGTTTCTGTGGAAAACAGGCTGTAGAGGGAGAAGGCTGATACCAATATGAAGACAAGATTTGGTCAAGACCTAGGAACTGAGGACTACTCAGACATCTCCCAGTTTATATATAGTCAGGTTACCTGTGCAGATGGGAGGGAAAGAGAGGAGATCTGTAGCTCATAAATCTGTATTTACTTAGGTGAATAAGTAGCCTAATTGTTGGAGATAAAGAACTGTATGTTCACATCAGAGTAACAAGGCTTATTTTATGGCAGGAGCATAAGTGTGACTTCATGTACTTATCTCAGGCATGTAGTATTATTGACAGTTTGACCCAGAGACATCACCTGTGGTGGGTTTTTTGCAATGAAATATGATTATATGTAATAACATTTCCCAAACAGTAAAAATGCAAAGGTACATATTTATTAGCTGATATGTTGCAAGAAATTAACTCAAAACTGACATTATTTTTGAATTATGAAAGCTCAGAAAAATACCTGACATTACAAAACCTCTTTGGCACCCAAGAGCTTAAAAAGAAGATGGATGTTTTTCCCAACTTGAAAAAAAAAAAATGCTTATGGGCTGAAACTTTCCTACTAGAACACATTCTTAAGGCCAGCTTTTAAACCTGTAAAAATAGGGGTTACTGTAAATGGAAGCAGTGACAGTTTTTTAAATACAGAAATAGTATGGATGCTGACAGAGGTTTATAATATCTGGAGATGAGGTTTGTTTGTTTGCATTAGGCATAAATGTAATAATTTGAATATACAGGAGAAATTCTGCTCTTAATGGTGGGAGTAAGTAATACTGAAGAAATGGTCTGAATTTATTTTATGTAATACTTTTTTTAATAACAATGTCTATTAAAGACATCTGCTGAAAGTCTGTAATGCTGATTTAATAGGGAGAAAAAATAACAAAGTTCTTTAGCAATCCTGTCTTCAGTTTAATATTATGGACTGTTAAAAGAGGGTTTATGTGTGCAACATTATTAACTGAAATTCTGCTCAAATTGAAATCAGGCCCACAAAACTTGCTTTTCTTCAGTACATGCTAGGTTTTTAAAACAAGTGTGTAAAACTATATAAGAGAATGAATATATTTTTACTTTCTTTAGGATTTTTAAAGGCAATCAGGCCAGGCAGAGAAATATTTCTGAACACCTATACTCTCACTTACCGTATGTGACCTCTCTAGCAATGTTGAAGTGCAGCAAAAAAATTATCAACTTCCTATACTAAGTCATTACTATAACTAGAGAAAGAAAATCCACCTCCAAAGTGACTGAATTACAATTTGCAATAAAACACCCAATATTTTATACTGGCATTGTCAGGGCTGAAAGATACGTGTTTAGTTATGAGAGAGATTGGGGGCAGAGGGAGGTGGGAACAGAATCCCAAAGATCGTGGTTTGGAAGAAAGCTTCCTTACAGGAATTAAATACTGAGTTTAAGTTAATCACTTTGTTGCCTAACTATGGTTGATGTTGTTATAATTTTTTCAAAACTTAAATTATAAAGATTAAAGTAATAAAACACATTGTATTTTTATCACTTGAATTTGGAGAGGCCTCATGTTTTCCATGCCTGTAGCCTTGATGATTCTTTTGGCAGCTCTGCCAGTGATAAAAGGCATAACTCACCACTGTCAGGGAATTTGGCTGTTTCATCACTGACATGAGAGGCCAGCATAACTCCATGGTGATTGCTGTCTAAATGACTTATGTCGTTTCTTCATACACTTTTTGATTGAAGAGTGATAACTCAGGCAATGAGTTATTTGGCATCAGCCTCTGAGACAATCTGTTTTCTTTTTATAAATCCTATGGCACCTTTCAGCCACCCATTTTTAAATAAGACTATGGTGGCTTAGGTTCTAATGTGCCTGGTGGACTTAGCCAAAGGGTGGTTAAATTAGATGTTTGCTGTCATTCTTTTGCCTTGTTTATTTTTTGTTGTTGTTAAATGATAGTTCTTGAAGTTCTTGAAGCAGTATTGAGAAAATGAGAGGTGGGCTAAAAGACTGTCTTTATGTTACAACATAGAAGTATGACAGGGCATTTCACTCCTGGTGGTAGTGGCACTGTCTCCTCCCAAAAGCAGACCACTTGTTAGAGAACCCAGAGAGGAAAAAATACGCTAACATCAGACTAACTCTATAGTCTTGGATGCAGAAGACACTCCAAGAGGAGGGAAAAGAATAATTTAAAATCTCTACAACTGAAAAATTTTCTACAACAAATCACTGCTCAGAATATCCTTATTAGAGATTTTAATATAGACTACCATTGTGCAAGGTAGAAAGTTGTTGCACATTAAAGTTAGTATGCAACAGGTTGAATTACGCTGTGAATCTGACAGGATTTCATGCAAGGTTTTGGATGGAAACAGAAGCAGTTTCCTTGCTGAGCAACGAAGATGGTTATATTTGCTAGAGTTTCGTTTGCAGGGTTCCCCACGTAACACGATGACGGTGGAGGGCTAAATATAATCTGAAGAGCTGCAGGTGACGGGTGCTTTAGGCATCCCCTTTGTTAATGTCTGCTGTACACATGCTGTTACTGTTTTTATTAAAGTAAACCCGTTCAATCTTACAGAAAGAGTTGCAGCTAATATTTATGTTAAACTAATCAACTTCTTGTGTTTCTCTATCTTTTTCTTCACCTTGGCTCTTTTTTTTTAGACAGAGCAGTGAGTGAAAGGTATAGGTGAGTTTCACAGTATTTATACTACAGTAATGCACAGGGCTCCAGTCAGAATCCATATCCTTTTGTGGCAGATGTTGTGTAAACAAATATAAGGACGTTGTTCCTTCTTGAAAGTGTGTATAAGAACCATCCGCATCAGGCATGTCTCTTGATTTGGGTCACAAGAGAAAAGATACCATCTTTTTTCAGCTCCATTTAAACTTTGAAATGACAGTGCATCGTTGTATGGTTACTTTCAAAGAATTCGAACTATGCCGAGTTTAGTATTTGTCGAAGAAAAAACAATTATACGTAAGGAGAAAAAGTTAATCACAGAGCAGCTGTATATACAGCCTGAGTCAAAAGACTCTCCGCTGTCCTTACTGAGGTAGTTCAGTGCTTGTCACCTGGGTTCGTTTCATATGGGAGGCTCGGGTTTGGATCTAAGAGTTAGTCACCCAAAGCAAGTGAGAAGAGGATTATGACAGATGAGGGGTTGCCATTCTTCACTTCTCTCTCTCTCTTATTTTTATCCTTTTCTGTTTTTTTTCTCTCTCGTGTATTTATAGGTTTTAATTTGTATTTCTTTATTGTTCAGGAAGTGCTCCTTCATGGAAAAGAGGGATTCGCAGTCTTCCTCGCTGACTAGAAACAGACTGTTAACTTTTTAATTCTAAGCAACACCCCGGAATTCATGGCGACAGGTGAAGCGGGGCTGCTGGCCTTCGCAAAATGTAGGGCACGTTTGAGACACCAAGCTGCCTGCTATACTTGAGTGGGCAGTACTGAGAGCACCTCCTGTGGATAAGAAGACACCATGCATTTTGAGGAGTAGAGTTCAGGAGTAGTCCATTGGTGTGCAACCATCCTACTCACAGGACCGTTTCAGTGACCGCTCCATTGATGCCATGATGACTGCTCCATTGTACTTACAGTAGATCCTGCCTTCTATTCCATTTTTTATTCTGTCCAGGTGAGGGTTGCACAAAGGTCCAAGCTTTCAGCTCTGAATTTTCTCTCTGTGATTCTGACATTCAGATTTATTGATGTTTGATTTTTCAAACCTGACAAAACCTCACTTTTATTTTCTAATTCATATTCACTCTTTCTCCACAGCAAAATCTGCCAATCATGGCAAATTACATGAATGATTCTGTGGAGGCTAAGCCAAGATTGCTGAACTCATTTTCATGCATGGCTAAACACAGAATTGAACCTCATGCTCCAGAAGTGAAAGGTTAGTGATTTTAGATAATTTTAGAACGATAGTATAGGAGTTCATACAGCTACTGTCAGTCTACCCTAATCCTGTTCTTTGTTGACTCTGCCCTTGCAGAGGCACTGCTTTCTGTCAGTGATTAAGGGGAGACATTGCTTTCAGTGATGCTGATTCAGCAGAGCTAAGAATCAGTAAATTAGCAATGACTGAAAGGGAAATTTAAATATTGGTAGAGTACCAAAATTCTATTGTTACTGTGTTTTGGAGATGAAATTCCAATCAAGTTACTGTACCAGGCAATGTGGGAGAGATGACAGCCCTCTTTCTGAGTCACAAGACAGAAAAATGGGGAAACTGTGTATCCAGTTTTTGGCTTCTCAGTGTCACTGCTATAAAATTATATTGAAGAACCATGTACAAACAAGTCTATAGAGCTAGTATACATTCTAATGGACTGTTTATTTAGTAACAAAATGACGTGGATAGCTGAAGAATAATTAATTCTGGCAATTCAGTATCTTTGCTATTTATGGAATGATACTCTATACTCTTCAGGTCTCTTCTTGTTTTTTTCCTTTCTGCACAAAGTTACATGCTTTCACAAATACAATATTCAACTTGATCAATATTCATGGATCCTGAGATGCCCTTATGCACATAAAGGTACGTAATCCGTACAGTAACTGAATAATGTGACACTGACATAGAAATTGAAGAAGCAGCATGCTATTAAACACCAAAGAAACCCCACCAAAGAAAGCCTTTTTTTTTTTTTTGCAGCTGGCAACGTGCCATAGCTACACTTGGGACAAAACTGGTAAGATGGGGTTAAAGGGAATGACTTCTGGGTATTCCAGCTTGAGGTGATACGCGACACAGAACTTGACTTAGCATCAAAGCATTACTAAATAAAACTCCATCTAGTGTGTGAGAGTACTGGAAGGGCTGATAAATATTGTACACAGGGTAGTGTACAATTCACCTTTTTATTCTCTATGGAAGTAAAGTCTGTGACCCTGCTTTAACTGATAATTAACAATGGCTGATTGATAGTGGTCAATTCAGAGAAAAAAGCGTCAAGTTTCTGGTGCCATACTAGCTGAGGCAGCGTGTGTTTCCTTTTCCAGAAAGGAAATGTTGATTCAAAAAAACCCCACCAAACCTGTAATGAAAAGGTCCTACCTTCCTATATCCTATCATTTGCAGGTCTTGACAAGACAAATTGGTTGGCTAGTGAAGCAAGTAACTCTACCCCCAAAATTAAACGGTGGCCAGTGTACACACCTAGAACTTAAAATACCAGTATGCAAGTTACTGTGAAAAAATGGTGGAGACTTTAGATCAGTGTAGACTAATATGCAAAATTATTGTGCTGAGAGGTTATGTCCCTGTGAGGAAGACATGCAAAAGTATGACACCTTTTTACTGAGTTCTGTATAAGTAACGTAGATTAATAGATGAAATGGGAGTCAGAAAGGTGAAGTGGAAAAGGAACGACTGTACATCTCATAGGACAAGAATTAGGCAAAAAAAAATCTATACATGTAGGTTTCGATGCCACACCATGGAAAAGTTTAAAATGCTGTTATTTATTTCCTATTTTATGGGGTATTTTTTATAGACTCTGTACTTATGCAAAGACTTTGCTATTTTTGGTCTGTAGTGCTCGATTCCTCTAGAATATGTCCCACAGGAACATCCATGAGCTTAAAGCCCCAACAACATGGGCTTTGTGTCTGTATCGCCTTATTCAGTCAGAATGCCTTGTTGAGCTATGAAACGCAAAACAAACCTAAGAAACTAACAAGTTACCTTATAATATCTATTGCATGAAAATCATGCTATGTTATATTGTTACAACACAAATATTTGTTATATGCAGACAAAAGAGGGACTGAAAACAAGGATGTAAACACCTCATCTGGGCATGTTTACCACATGAAATCAACTATAATTATAATAGCATGATTTGAAAGCAATGCCCCCAATAGTTTGCAAAGTTAGTGGTTCCTAGTAAATAAAAGAGATCCCAATATGGGTAGCAGAGTGAAATGAAGAATCATAGGTACTGTCTTTTGTCATTTCACTGTTCTGTGGCTCATAATTGCTCTGCAAAGAGGAATAATGATGCTTAGAAGGGTTTGAGAGCTACATGTAATAAATGCTAATTATTATCAGCCTATATTTCAGGCAAACTCAGAAATGAGATCAGATCCAAATGAGCCCTCACTCATGTCTGGTTATACCTTTCACAAGTCCTTTCACAGTTGCTTCCCAGCTTACCAGCCATGTCTGCCCTATATTGCAATTTGCACAATTATATATAATGAATACATATATATGCACACACACACACATACATATGTATATATATCCATATATGCATATATATCTTGCTGAACATTAAGACTGCTCTTTAAGAATGACATAACACTCTTGGATTCAGTATCTTTGGGGAGCAATAGAGGCCAAAATGCTCACCACTGTTGTGTTCATTTCAACATGGGGAACTATGTAAAAATGAGAAAGTTTACCAAGAATAAACAGAGTGGCACCCAAGAGAATTAAATCCGTAAAGGGGGCATGAAGACTACAGAAGGACAGCAAACAGGAAGCACAATGCCAATGCACACGATTTACTGGACATGCCTGAGAAAGTAAAAAGAGGCAGTCATGGCCAAAGAGCTATTAGAAAGAAGAAGGTGTCCTTCCAAAAGCTAAAGACACATCCAAATGAAAAACAACAAAAGTATCACACACACTGACAGATATATTATTAAAATTATTATTAGGCAGACCAAAGATGAGTCTGAGACCTAACTAGCTAAGAGAATCAAAAATAGTTCAATATGCTTCTTCCAACACATCAGGAGGGCAAAAACATTGTCAGTGAGTCTGAATATGACAAGGGTATAAAATGAACTCTCAGGGAGGACAAAGTCACTGGAGAGAAGCTGAACCATTTGCATCCTTGTTCACTGTGGAAGAAATCAGGGGAATTGTCCTTCCAGAGCCCTTTTGGGCCATTCAGGGAACTCGGAAGAAAATGTCTCTGAAATTGAAGTATCTGGAAGAGGTAATGGTACAAAAGGCAGATGAATACAGATGAATCTCCAGGATCGGAAGGATTCACCCAAGAATTCTAAGAGAACTCAGGGATGAAATATCTACGAATAGCAGCATGTAACCTGTCTCTTCAATATTCCTCAGTACATGAAAATCAGAAGGTGTCAAATGTGATGTCACTCATTAAGAAAGTTTCCAAGGGTATCCAGCAAACTAAAATTTGACATCTGTTCCAGGTGAATGAGTAGATATTGTAATAAGAGAGGGAATTAGTATCTACCTGAATAAATATTATCTAATCAGTGAGAGTTAACAAGGCTCTCAGTTCTTTGAAGGGGTCAGGAATATGTAGATGAGGATCATTTCCAAAAGGCTTTTGACAGAACTTCTTATCAAGGTGTTTTAGGAAAACCAAGCAACACAAGAATGTCACTGGCATAAGAAGGAAGGCGCTGGAATCGATTAAAATATGATTTAAAAGATGTGAACAGAGGGTAGACCATCATTGGATGGAAGTAAATGGTCAGTTCTTGCACAGGAGGAAGATCAGTAGTGAAATTCCATATGGTGTCTATCTTGGGACCTGTACCATTCAATATATTCTTAAATGACCTGGAGAAGGGAGGTGATCAGTGAGGTGACGAAGCTTTTGCTGATGATAGGAGGTTATGCAAGGTGGTAAGGACAAGGGAGACTGCATAGCTTGCACAAAGATTGACTGTACATAAAACGACAGGTGCAATTCAGTGTAGATAATTGTAAAGTGATACATTTGGGGAAGAATAATCTTATCTTCACACCTTGGATCATTTCTAAGATGTCCCAAAGGTCTTCAGGAACAGGACCTTTGGGTTATGGTAGACAGTTCCACGAAAATATCACTTAGTAGTAGTTGAAGAAAAAAAATAATAATAGATTAGGAATGATTAAGAAGCAAATAGAGAACAAACCAGAAAGGATCATTATACTTACTGTTCAAGTCCATATGCTACTGTAAAAAGCCAAGGTTTACACGCTTGAATACTGCATGCAGTTCTGGTCCATTTATCTCAGACAGGACATACTAGAACTGAAAAGTATTCAGACATGACAAGGATGATCAGAGGTATACTGTGACTTCCATTACAACATGCAAGGAACTCCATCCACTGAATAGCCAAGAATCTTCATTTGGAAAAAAACATGACATTGGGGGAATGTAAGAAGAGGTCTGCAGAACTGAGAGGTCTGGAGAGAAGTGGAGTGGGATTGGCTTTAACACTGTATCTTCTAATACAAGCATGAGGGATATTGGAAGAAGTTAGTAAGAGCTTCATTCAGAACAAACCAGAGGAACCGGTTCTTCAGACAACCTATGTGGACCTGTGGTACTTCTCCTCAAATGACTTTCTGTATCAAGGAGTTTATAGAGATGCAAGGAGAGACTGGAAAAAACCTTGGAAGAGATGCTGTAGAGTCCACTAACTGGATAAATCACATAACCTAACTTGAAAATGTTTGAAGGCTGGGAGGCAGTATGTGCTTACCCTGTTCTTATTTTTCCTGAGTGTCCACTCCCACGGTTACTGAGGGAGCAAGAGCTCTGTGCTAGATGGACCTGTGGTCTGAACCAACGCGTAAGTTCGTATGTAACCTTCTCATTGTACACCAAAGTCAGAATTAAATAAATGAAGTTATTATCAGCTTAAATATATTTATAATTTTCAAGCTCCCTAAATAATGGTAATGTTATGAAAAGTTAGGACCAGAAGGAACCTTAAGAAGTCACCTAATCCATCACCCTGTTCCATGGCAAAATCAATTATATTTGTGTCCTTACTGACAAATTTGTCTAACCTGTTCCTAAAGCTTTCAGTGATGGAGCCTCAACAGCCTCCGTAAGTTATCTATTTAAAGTCTCACTATTCATACTATGAGAAGGATTTTTTTTTCCTGTCTAACTGGAATCTAATCAGCTGTTGTTTGCCGTAAACCATTAGTTAACTGCAAGCCTGAGCTAAGATGGGACGCGTCGTAGACTTGTGATGACTGTTGTCTAGTAACTTTAGTGACTCTGGAAATAGCCTGAGCGCAGGCTTGGTTTTTCATGTAGCTAGTAGTTACTGGGTTTTGTGTTTTGGTTAATATGACCAAGCATGAACAGGGATCTTTTCTGTATCCTTTTCGGGATTTTCATGTTATTTTAATGTCTTATCTCTTCAGCATTTTCTGGCTTCGGGTAAACTTTCCCTGAGCAGTACTTTCTAAACCCAGCATGTTTTGACTTCGCTTCAGCAAAGGGTATTTGAAAAGTGTGTCTACAGAAAAAGTGGGACAAAAAGATTTCTTTTAAAATATTACTGAAAACCAGCATGTAGTATTTTCTTTCTTTCCTATAAGGTCTAATTTCTGGTTTTGCCTGTAATTTACTGAACTATATGTGTTTGAGATGAAACGTTTGAGCTGTCTTAAGTGATGCTACTCGGTTCATGTAAACTCTGCTTCTTGCAGATGATCGCTAATTGCGTTCCTCGTTTTCCAGGTACCTGTCTTGAGAAGGTTCTGCCTAGCAGAAATGCTGAGCACCAACAGATTTAACTGCAGTTGATGCAGGCTGCTCTTATAAAACACAGTGTACTTTAAGTTGTTTAAGTCTTTAAAAAAATCAGCTCAAATGAGGCATTTTAGCAAAACCTTTTAAGCTTAATTTCTTTGTTTCAGTTTCCAAACCCTAACATGAGTAAGAGCACTGTCCTCTCACTTGCAATGAGTCACGAAAGGCAGTTCATCGGTGCATGTGAAACACTCAGGAGCAGTAGTGGTGGCCGTTCTGAGGAAATGAATGTCTGTGAACAGGGTTTGAATTGGTAAATAGACATGAGGTGATATGTGGAGCAAAAAGGAAAAAATGTATTAAATAGCTGCTCACTGGTGAGCACTGACAATTCTGTGTACAGAATGAAGCAAACATCCTGTGGAAAAATAGTGCGTAAGGGTGTTTTTGAAGACTTCATCATACTGTGGATTGCACAAGGAAGCCAAATAAAAGATTGCACAAGCGCTTTGATTTTGGTGGTTTTAAACTCACTGACATCACCTCAGTGATGTACTTTTAATACAGGTTTGTAAATGTAAGCGATATGCATGTATATTTGTAGATTGCAAACTATAGCGGTTTCAGTGAAACAATGGTGGTGTCGGCCAGCACATTGGCATAGGGAGGAAAATACCGTATTTCTCTCTCTTGAAGACTGGACATATACGCATCTTACAAAAAGTTACCACTGTGGAAAATGACCCTTTATTTCTGTTTTCCTGTAATTTAAGAACTTACAAGAAGATTCTTGTTTGAATATTAAACTTGATTGGTTGTGCGAAGGATTGCAGAACAGTCATCAGTCTCCCATATGAAGGAGGATGTTTTCAATAGGTTCAGTCTCTCTTCTGGCTCAGAAAATTCAAAGTGATCATGTTCACTCTGAAATTCTTATAAATGGCAATTGCCTTGGAGAGAAAAAAAAAATTCCCCTGGCTGCTTCCTCATCACCAAAGTTTGCATTCAATTTTATTGATGAGGGATTTTCTGTTTGTTGCCCTGTTAATTCAAGCTAAATGGAAATGGGGCAGACTTTACTGAGAAGCAGTGGGCTACTCAGTATAAGAATGGCTGAAGAAATCTAAGTTACTTCATGTATATTTCTAGTGTAAGCTGCAAGGAACCCCCAGAAGCATCTCTCTGGGATTTTTCCTAGTGTCCTTTCTTCTCTCCCTCGTCCCCTGCCTCTACCCCCTGGCTCCTCCATTCCAACCCCATTATTCTCCTGAGATCAGTGTGGCAGATCAAAAGCTGAGATGGGGCCTGTGCCCGAGCAATGATTTTCCTTTCCCCCCTTCACGCTTTCTGCTAGCTCTCTCCATGGATATCTCCTACAGCTGTTAGCTCCAGAACCAGATTTTCAAAGTAACAGAAAGACATACTGTGGTATATCGGGACTAATTATCTTAATTCTGCTTCCTAAACTAGGATGTATTTCAATAACATTAACCTGACAGGATAGTGCGTGGGGAACAATGCCCATTCATGGCATTCACTTTTCTTAATGTTCTTCTTGTGACCTATCTGTAATCGGGACAGGGGAGAACAAGTACACATTTTGCATTCCTTCCCCGTATTTTTCCAGCCCTGATTCAGCAGAGTGCTTAGGTATGTGTATGTCTCAATCCAGTTGTTCACAACTGGGAAGATTTTGTAAAAATTCTGACTTGGATTCCCCATGTTCCGTAGCTTGAAATGTATAGGCTGGAAAGGGTGTAGTGTTGAGGGTGTTTTGGTTTTGTTTGTATTTACACACAGTGATCACGCCACTTCCTGCAATGCCTTAAAGCTCTGACTCTTGCAATTTTAACTCGCTTTCTGATTTTCTTTGTTGCTTCCCCTTCCTCCCGTTATTGTTTTGTTCTTCTGTTCCTTTGCAGCCTTGATGACTTTTTCCTTAACTATTTAGAGCAACTTCTTCTGCTCTAGACTCGGTTCATCCCTTGAAGAATTCCTACAGCTCTGGATGTTCTGACAGCCGTAGCTCGTGGCCATCCCAGCTGTCATGAGAATTTTTGCCATGCTGTAGTTGGATTTCACAGATACATTCATGGAGGTTGTGGGTTTTTTTCTTTTCAGTCTCTCAACTACATGGCTTTGCTTTAACTACTCTCCATTGACATTATTATTCTTTTTTGACTGCGGATGTATTAGGCAACATGCACTTAAATAACTTGTAACTGAAGTACATCTGATTTGCTCAGTTAGGTAGCACTGTATCCAAGAGAACCTTCAGCAGAAATCTTCTGAAACCCTTTCCGCTGTGTAAGAAAGCTGCTTCTTGCAGACCCAAAAAGTGTCTGTTAGCTGGTTTTCAAAGTTATATTCAGTGAACACACTGCGTGGTTGACTCTAGGTTTGCCTTCCAGCAGATGCCTGTGTCACCATGTCATCCATCGATTTAGACATAAACCATTTAATTATAGTAGGAGCTTTCAGAAAGGTTTCTAGCCGGGCGGCCGCTCTGAAGGTTAATCTGTTGCCCAAGATGGTTTGAAACTTGCTGCCACAACGACTGCAGTTTCCAACCTGACTGGCAGCGCCAGGAACTAAAGAGTGGTTTCTAATAGAGTGGGATTCATGTGATATTTTTAATGTTGCCCATCTAGTGGATAACCCCTAGCTCAGCTGACAAAAGGAAAGTGGTTTCAGTATGTTGCTCTGGAAAGGCATATTTTCTATATTGTTTATGGAGCTCCTCCCACTAATATGACTGGCTAGATATTCTGTAAGGATGTACTTGTTCTGAAACCACTATTGATTAAATGCTGAGATGATTTTTTTTTTTTTAGAAGCTGTCATTGGAACATGCTTAGGCTGCACTTGCTGTCAGCTTAACAGTCATGTTTCTGTGTCTTCCTCTAAATTCCTCTCCCAGCTGGGCTCTTTCATATCTGAGCATTAAAATAGATTCTTCCTAATTAGACAGATCTCTGTCATGATAATCATCTTGAGAACGTATGCTGTATTTTCACACTGCGTATCTTTTCACAGATCAGGCCTGTGCTTTATAATTTTTCAAAATCATAACTCACTGAATAGATCCTTTACCAAGCAATCATCTCCAGTAACCAGTAATTAGTGTCCTGTCAGCTGATATCGGTAGGCATTAGTGTTCAACTGCTGGCATCAGCAAGTTCATCTTACATCACTTAGAATTCTGATATATTTGATTCTTTTGAAATTCCAGTTGTGAAGATAGTTTTCTAAAGCTTATATGCAGGGGGAAAAAAAAGGTATAGAGCGAACATACACACTTGTGCATGCAAAGTAAACTACTACGTAAGAGGTGGGTGTGCGCAAGTCCATGGTCATGAGTGTAAGTGCACACGTCTATCACAAGTGAGTCTGTGCCTGTGTCTGATTACAGAACAGAGTTGTTTGGTCAAGGTTGTGAAGAACATCTTTTTTAATGACAATAATCAGTAGTAGAACAACGCTGAGATCTCTTTATTTCTTGCATGGCCCAGGCTATAATCTGAGGATTTTTTCTCGTTTTTATTTATTCAGATTCAGTGGCTTAGCAGAAGTGTTGTCCTTCACAAGAACTGAATTTAAATAGTTCCCTAAATAGCTCATTTTGGCCTTAGTTTTTCAGAAGCTGGTAACTGTTTGTGTAAGTATCCTTAAAAGTGATGCAAAAATGAACTGTGAAATCTTATCTCTATTATGCTGTTTTACAACTGCCATTCAATACTTGGCTTTAAAAGAAAACTCTCCTGTAGGATGAAAATTTTTAGTTAGCTCTTAGGTGCTGGGTGACAGCTGTAAAATAACATTTTTTATGAAATACTGATTCTGTTGATTGTTTTTAGATATAGGGCATAGTGCCTTATCTTATACAAGGTTGTACTATAGAATAACGCAAGCATCACCACTGTTGCTGTTAAAATGAGTGGGGAAATAGACTGATGCATATTTGCTCAGCTTTGTTTTAACCTCAGTCAATTAAAAACATCTTTTAATCAAAATCAACTGTTTTTAGAATGTGTTCAGATGTTTTTTTCACAAAACTGGTGACTGATCTGTTTGCAAAGCTTCTAACACTAAGCACCGGTTACTACAAAACTTTGTTACTCAAATCATCACCCCTGGGCTGTGCAGCCTGGCAGAACCAAGGTACATAGCCGAGAGAGAAAAAATTCCTAAATTTTTAATAGGCTGGAATTTAATTCTATAACAATCCAGCATGCACTTAAAAAATACCACGTTTGCTGCCAAAGTGATATACTGAAGGTTAAGGTATGTTTGTGTGACTCCATATAGATCGTCAAAAGGTATTTATCCTAGCCGTAGGAAAAGAACACAACTTCTGTAAAATGCACCAAAAAGCAGTCTGTAAAAACCCCCGCCGCTTTTGCAGGTATTTCTGACTCTACGGGTACAAGAAACGCTTCTATATTTTGCGGACTCGGTGCTCTTCGGGTCTGGCCGTCCTCCCGCGCCCGGCTGCCGGCAGGCCGGGCGGCGGGCTGCAGGGGGCACTGCCGAGGAAGCCAAAAAGTACTTCTGCGAAGTTAAACCTCATTCACCGCGGTCTCCGTTTCTGGCCTCCTGGCACTTTCCATTTCAATTAAAAAACAGTCAATCAAAACCAAAAAACAAATCAAACAAGCAAGCCCCCTCCTCCTTTTTTTCTCCTCGCAGTTATGACATTCAATCTTTGCATATATATTCCTATACAACCGGATAATACTGTTGTCTTGTGGAGTCAGACGAGAGGAATAGTTCCCGAAGAACTTACAGCACATCCCCCGGCTCCAAATTAACAGAGATACCGATCTTTGTCGATGACGCAGGATTTGCAGTTTCCCCTCGCTCTTAGGCTGCTTCTGAGCACAGCTGTAATTTTTCCCTGTTTGTTTTGTGATAAAGTAGTAATCGGTGATCACGAAGAACAGTTAAGTAGCTTCACTTCGGTTCTCAAACCGATACTAAAGTTTTTTTTGGGGGGGAGACATGCTCGTTAGTCCCAACGCAGGGAAGGTACTAATTACTAATTTTATTTGTCCACTACTATTTTCCATCTCAACATAGTCAGGAATTGTTGCAATAGGAATGAAATTAAAACCAAATTTCATATTGCTGAGCACTTAAAGAAGACAAAGACAGCTCTTTACCACTGTCAGTAGCTTAGAAATAGTACCCTATGCTAATCTGCAGTGGCAGAAGTGAAGATGGTTTAAATCAGACCTCATGACTAATGTATGAGTTCCCAATTTTCTTTATTTCCAGCTGCATGTCAGAGAACAAGGGTGTCTCTCTCTAATTGTTTTATATAGGTACAAAAAAAAAAATTGGAAGTGCATCTCTCATAGTTAGAAAATAACTATCAATTAAGACTGTGCGTGCAATAGCTTTGTCTGCAAAATGGTTTAAAACTAGGTTCCCGGGATGTTATTCCTGATCCATTAATCACCCGCGCTCTATATGGAGGCAGCCACCGTTGGCTTGGAAAAATGTTCCTGCCCAACGTGTCATGTTTCTTCTGTTGTTTAAAATAGAAAGTTCAGCCCCGCGTCGGGGAGGCGCAGGGCTCCGCGCTCCCTTCGCATCCATTATGCAGGAGTTTACACCGAAGGGAAGCACGGCACACGCCGCTCCGGCGCGGGGTGCAGCCCGCCGCCGGCTGCCGGCCCCCCCGGGCTGCGCCCACCGCTCCCTCCCGCCGCTCACCCCGCCGCCGGCCCCGGCCCCAGCGCCTCCCGAGCGCCGGGGCTGAGGACAGGCGCTGCCCCCCGCCCCCCGGGTGCCCGCCGCGCCCCTCCGCAGCACCGAGCTCCGGCACGGC